>BOPP01000005.1:15163261-15189287 GCA_017312745.1 Gryllus bimaculatus | reverse complement strand
ACCCCCACCCGCCGCCGCCGCCACGTGTACCGAGCGCCTGCAAGTGCTGCCTGGGAGGCTTTCAAAGTCAACCAAGGAGAAAGACTTGCTCATTTCTTTATCCTCCCTACCCGCTCCACCGAACGAATCCACTGCGAACGCTAGATCGGTGAATCAAAACCGAGCACCGCCAAAGAAAGCGGAGAGTCGTGGGATCGACGAAGTTAATACATTGGCAGGGCCGGATATACCTACAAGCAATCATACACAAGCAATTGCTTGGGGACCCACCTCCATGGGCAGCAACGCGTCACAGGAAAAAATTTATCACACTGAAAAAGTTATATAATTGTCGTCAGAAAGTTATGTTCAATTCCATCAGCATTAGATTAATTTTCGTTTGCGCGTGTACAAAATGATATATTACAGATATGGATTTGCAATAAATTTGGAAGATATTGTTTTGGGAGGGGGGCCCAAACACAATTTTGTGCTTGGGACTCCGGAGTGCCTGCCTGCCCTCCGCGTCGGACAGGGGCTTTCGCCAATTTGGAAAGAATTCTACGTCGTGTTTAGAAGCTAATGTTGTCATTTACAACGTACAGACGGACGAACAGAAGTTTTGAAAGATCTATTTGACCCGCAGCACTACATAACATTCTCTGCACTCCTATTACTCCGTATATGCGTACGTATTAGAGAAAGTAATTTGTGGTTCTACAAAGTGTCACAGATTTTCTCGTACCAGATTTCTAATTTCTTAGTCTGTCCTTGCCACACCCTTTTGCCAGTGGCCATCTGTCGGCGCCCGAAGTACTTTTTTTAACTTTCTTTTTTTTCAGAATAGTAATAGTAAAATCAAAATATTACTTTAAGGATATTAAAGAAGAGTAAATCCTCGACTTAAATTGCAATTTTCATTGAAAACTTTGGAGTAGTTTTAAGAAAATGGCATTTAGACGGTACTGAAAACGCGATATTTGAAGGTCTTTTTCACAGAAAATTTAAGAGTTTTCGAAACACTTCATTGGAAGTCATTTGAAGCACTTTCACTCACAAATGCGATAGTGTTTACAAATCTCTGGAAATGTGCATAATAACAACGTGAGATATGTTAAATTGTTATATTTGTGTAATTTTTGAAGAAAAAATATCACAAAATTAATTTTGTGTCATCGTAAACAGAGTAATTACTTTAACTTACTTTAACTTTAACAGTGCATTAGCAGTAGGAGAAGTTTGAAGAAAAAAACTGGAGACGTTTTTGAGAAAATGGCGTTTAACATTCTGAAAAAGCCCAACTTTTTAATTTTTCTCATTTTCACAAAAAACTTCACTTTTCGAGAAAGTTTATTCATCATTTAAAGCACGTGTGCTCATCAATGCAATAATGCGAACAAATCGACTCTTGTATATATTAATGACGAGAGAGATATAAAAAAAAATCAATGTAGGAGTTTCACATAGAGGTGAATAGTTTATATAAAAAATATATATATTGCAACCGAACACACTGTCAAAATGGTCGGGGCGCGCCGTGCATTTAACAACTGTTTCGATTAGGGGTTGTCAACCCTAAGTGAGCGCAGATCAGCGTAGGCTATACCTCGAGTGCTCGACGGATTACTGCCGATTCACACTCAGCCCTGTCGAGTTCATTTAATCTGGTTTCATTGCAAATGATCCGCTTGGAAATGCGGATTTGTAGGAACATGGGTAACTTCACAACAAAATGATGGGACCAAAATTTGAGTTTCTAAAGATATCAAAAACATATATTCTCCACACACACACACACACACACACACACACACACACACAAATATACACAATAACATAACGCTGAGGAGTATGAAACCTAAGCACGCAGATCTCGAGTCCACAAGTGACGCAGGACGCTTACGCCACAACCAAAAAACTAATGATTATCTTTAAACTTGCTTTAAATTTACTTCACAATAACAGTATGCTTCTATGCTACCAACCGGTGCAACTTCTAAAGAATTTTAAACTTAATAACTTTGATCTAAGATTACTCTCTTAATTGTGCAGAAAGTTAAATACGCGCTCATTAATAATTTCTATGCGCTCATTATTAATTTCTATTTGTTGTGAGACGGAATCTTGAAATTTACAAACAAAGGCATACCCCTTTCCAATTGACTTGTGTCTCGAGGGAATTGAATCGCTCACTAATGGCCTTGTTAAAGTTTCTGGTTTGTGACCTAGCTTCGCCGTTAAATTTATTTACACGTTTGCTTATTGCTTCTGTCTTGGCCTGCACGGATACTCACTCTCCTGCGACTGACGTGGGCGGAAGAACTTCGCTGGCGTCGCCTTCTAAGCATCGACACCCCGACTAAGCAGAAACTGGTAGCGCTTCCTCTCGTGGGAATTTTCCAACGTCCCAAAACATCGTTGCTCTGTTCTCGCGTAACCTTACAACAGAAACTTACTCTCATGGACATTTTTAACAGCAGGGGTTCCGCAACGGACCACCAGCCTTCCGCCCGCTGCTTCCCTCGTTTTCGGCCTTTCGACCAATGGTCATTCGCAATCCCTTATCTGACTATCATTTTCTTGTTGGCCCGCGGCGGTTCCACCTCGCTTGACCGCCGCGCACCTAAGATCGTAACGTCACCACCGCGCCACGTTTAAATCCGCGGGTATGGACCAATGTCACGAATTCTTATTTTGGGGCCCTGCATCTGAGCTCGGCTCAATATTTAAATGCTGCTTTCTACCTTAATTCGTAATAGTGTGAGGTAAGAGAAAGGAGGGAATCTGGAGCTTGTGCTGAAATGCACTGCAGCAAGACTTGTGCACCTGCATACATCATATCTGACTGGGCATACACGATTGTAATTGTTTATGTGACTCAAGAAACATTATTATTATTATTATTATTATTATTATTATTATTATTATTATTATTATTATTATTATTATTGTTATTATTTATATGAACAATTTTTCGAAAATATTAGTAGTATTTAGTATTTTTCAAGCAATATTGCATGCAATATGTGCTACATTAAAAATTATTTAAAATAATATATTCTCAAAAAAAACTCCAATTTTTTTCTTTGTACGTTTGACATGGATAGTGATAAATGTATTCTATAAGATGGCATCTATGCCATTCTGCTCTATTTTCTTGTTGTTGTTTTTTTGTTTGTTTGTTTTTTTTCAACAATTACAAAAATATCATTTTTTTCACTTTTATCTCATGTAGTTAATATTCTCATTACCGGCAATTTATTTACATTACTGCAGTGCTTTAAATGATGTTTTATAAAGTTTCTCAAAAAACCCAAAAGATTCTGGGAAAATGAGCTCAAAATTCTGCAGTTTCAGAAACGCTCAAATGCCATTTTTTCAAAATCAGCTCCAAATTTTTTCTACAAATTTTTTGTATGGATAGTGCTAATTTCACTGTATAAGATGACATAATAACCAATTTGCTTTATTCTTTATTTTTTACAAAAATTTACCTTTATATCTCTCACCTTTTAATATGCTTATTCCCAGCGGTTTGCAGTAATATTTCAGTTCTACTATTGAGAAACCGAAAAATTGAGAAAATTTTTAATAATATAAATGTATATAGTTGCTAATTTATGTGTTTCATGTGTATGTTTGAACAAGATGCATTTGTTGATGTTATTATGAGTCTGTACTTTTAAAGTAATGCATGAATTGGGTTTTTAGAATTAGGAGTATTTGAAATTCATTGTAAATACCAGAAACTCTTGGGTATCTGAATAGTTTCGGGAGTATCTCTTTGGGCCTCTTAGGAATTTGAGAAGACTAATTTGTAATAATACTGTTTTCTTAGGAAGTACTTCAAATTTAATGGAACATACAATATCCATTCCTCGCTTCTATTTAGTCCAATAATAAATCATTTCAATTTCTTTTTTTAATTAATTAGTTCCACCACTTAATTCTATCAGTTAGTCTTCACTTGAGTTAGACTATGATCTTCATCAAAGGTAAAATTTAGGAGTTAAAAATAAAAATTGATACGCCTCATTACTTGCATAGTGTACTCTAAAGAGTGAAGCTATTTACACCAATTAAAATTATCTTATCTTCATGATATAATATTTTTTAAAGATAAACATGTTTTAGGAGTTGCAATGCAAGACATTTAATGAAAAAATAATATGTTTGAAAAGAAAACTTCAATGGTTAAAGTTACACAAATGTTTGCATGAAGAAATATACATTTACAATTATAGTTCTAAACATTTTTCAAAAATAGATCCAAATTTTTCTATAATTTTGTAAATGAACAGGATCCAATAGCATTCATTTTAATGTAAAGCCCCATTTCATGGAAATATATGAAATTTATAAAATTATAACATACCATAATATTTTCATTTCTCCTGTAAGGATCAATACTTCATCTGAAAATTTAGTTTTTAATTTACTGAATCTAAAAAAATATATGAGCTTTAATTAAAATAAAATAAATTTTTTCAAAATCTTGTAAAATATTCCTGTAAAATATTTCAAAACTGCATATTAATCCTATATTAACCCTGCATTGACCAACATTTTTTTCCAAAATGTGCTGTACCAAGGGAGGGTTAAAATATGTTCACCATCAATACGATGTTATAGGCTTTATTTAGATAAACAGTTTCATATGTATCTTTATTTTCACTTGCCTTCTAATTACAGATGTCATTTGCTGCCAATTCTCTTCAAAATTATCATCTAATTCACATTACAAATCGGATTCTGATACTTATTGACTCATTTTGCTATGGCATCCTGCCATGAGGAAAGACTGATCAATACTACTTACTAAAAGAACTGCTTTGAAATATTTCACTGTATTCAACAACGGAAAATAAATTTGATTTGTAAAAAGAGCCACATTGTCGAGGAATAATTCTGTTTCCCATGAAAACGTTGGTTACAAGTTAGACAAAGGGAGAGACATTTAGTGTCCACCTCATGTTTCTGACTTTATGATTTTTATTGTGACAGTTACTAACTTGGCCATCATTAACAATTCATAAAATTTATTTCATTTCTTGCAGAAATTCAGAATCTAGCAGTTACAGTATTAATTCCAATACATGTATACAAACTGAAAAACAATAAATAAAAACCATACTCTACACACAAGGCTAAGTAATATTAGCAGCCTTCAAAGATGATTTATAAAGAGGAGTCTTCAAACTGAACCCAATTAACATGGACTATGACATGAAATTTTCAATAGTAAAAATAAAACCAATGGGCTTCAAAGGAAAAGAACACTGAAGAACCAAAATAGTAATAGAAGATAAAACAATCAAACAAGTGACAACCTTCACATAGCTAGGAAATACAATAGTTTCATGGGAAGAAGTAATAGATACACAATTGGAAAGATACAATTGAATGAATTGAACAACAAAAAGTAAATTTCAAAACATAACTGAAGAAACAAAAATCAGACTCCATAACATTGCAGCAAAATTAAAACTATTATATGGAATCATAATGTGAATCTTAAAGGAAAAAGACTGGAGTGGATTAGAAGCTGCCTAGATAAGATACTTGAGATCACTAATAGAAGTGTAAAGAAATGAAAGAATAGGCTTGAGAAATAAGAAAAAGACTAAAAATGAAAAACATAGTAAATGGAATAGAAAGATACCAAAGGAAATGACAAGATCACATAACAAGAATGAAACCAGATTCCCAAAACAGATCCTTAAATACAGACTAAGAGGAAAAAGAGAACCAGGCAGGCCAAGATAAAAATTGAAGGACCAGGAACACTTCAGCAGTGACTAAAGAAATACTGGATCACATGAACTAGTACTAAACCTTATTAGTCGATGCTGGTGATGATGATGATGATGATGATGATGATGATGATTATTAATATTAATAGTAGGCTTATATTAATTAGATTTTGAAACTAAATTTCAAATGTTAATTTTTATGAATAATATAGCACATGCTTTCATGAAGTGCCTTCTTATCAAATTGCTTCAAGAACACACCCATGTAGAATTCCCAATAACTTTCAAGTCTGCCTTCTGAACCCATTGAACATAGAATTGTTGCCAGAACATTGCCTAAAAGCTTGCCCAGTTTTAAATATTTCAAAGCGAGTAATCATTTTCTTCAAAAACCATTAATTCTAGAGAAAATATAGAACAAAATCTAGAGGATTCTTCAATACTGATAGAACTGTAGTTTTCATTATGACAATATTGATATTTGAATAAATTTAGTTTGAACAAGAAATATTCAAACAAAATTTGTTCCCATATTTGTAGGGAACAGAAAATGTAGCATGAGTCTTGAGAACTACTAATAGAAAATAAACTCAAATAAAATTCTACAAAAGCAGCAGTACCAGAGTACAGTGGTACCAGAACTTCTCTATGGTTCAGAATCATGGGTTATTCATAACAAAGACATGTCAAGAGTACAGCTGAGATAAGCTTCTTGAGATCTGTTAAACGCTGCATTAGAGTCAATAGAATAAGAAATACTGACATGAAAAGTAAACTCAATATCTGCTCACTAACTACTCGAATAGAAGAAAATAAAATGAAGTAGAAAGAACACATAGAAAGAATGACCAATTACCATGAGAAGCAATGAAATATAGGCTCTGAGGAAGAAGAAATCCACTTTGCCCAAGAAGAACATGGACTGACAGGCCGGAACATGCTTTGCTCTAATCCTTGAAGGCAGAAGAAGATTTTGTGAAGAAGAAGAAAGGTAAATGACAATTGCTTTATTGAAATAAACTTTTCACATTGAAGATGGATTAAATGCAATTTTGTAACAAAAATCTTTTAAAATGTATCAAACTTAGGGGATAAATATTTACAGTTGTCTCTGCTGAAATACCTTTATCTGTAATGTAAAAGTTTCTGGATTCATTTTTGAATTATAAAGAACTTTTTTTTTTGCATCAGTGAACTCTATTACATCCCCACTGGCCATGATTTCTTTAGAGGTCATTTTCCTGGAATTTGTGTTTACAAATTGGTTTCCCTAAAAACTTTTTAACTCTTGTTTGGATCTAGTTCTAATTTTAAGAAAAATCATATGCTGCAGTATCTATAAATTACTGAATACTAGAATAAATTTTTGACTGTAATATTTTCGTATTAAGTGCTACTTTTGGTTCAACTGTAAGCAAAATGAATTAAAATTTTGAGATTGTTTGGAGAATCATTTAATAGCTTGCTGAGTGTAAATCCATTATCCTAAAACACATTCATTATGCAATAAGCAAGCAAAGAACTGCAGTTGTCAGTTCAAATCCTGTGTAAGGCATGAATATTATCCAATAGTAATTGTGGCAAACCGACTAACACATAACCTGTTTTGCTTTTATTAATTCATTATATAAGGGACAAAAAACAGGTCTTTGACACTAGGTCTCTAGCATTCTGTTGGTGATTGCCATTAAAAAAATAGGCTGGAAATCAACTCAAAAACTGACAATATCTATGCATAATTCTTGAATATTTTTTTTATTATGATTTCATGTGTTAACAGGATGCAATAACTACACCATACTCATTCAAATGCCTTGAGAACTTATGTCGGGTTGCCATCTGAACGCCTGTGATTCATAGATTTTCAATCGGTTGGGGGTCACAAACATTAAGTCAAAAATGTTTTGTTTTTAAATTATACTGTTAATTATATTGTCTATAAATTAATTAAAAAGAAGATATTATTTCTTACATTAAATTAATTAATTTTTGTTATTGAGAAACACTGCATATCTTTTAGTCTGCTAGACAATATAATCACAATAATGACTTAGCGGTGCAACAGAATGTCACAGACTTTCTCATACTACTTAGTTTTTTAATTTCTTTGGTCAGGGTTAGCTTTTTGATTTAGCCTCACCCTCTTCCCAGCTGCCATCTACCGCTGCCCAAACTACGTTTTTTCACATTTGCTTAATATTTCAGCCCCCTAATGGTAGAACTGACACAAGACTTTAAGAATATTGTAGAAGAGCAAAACTCTGTTATATATGGAAATTTTCATTGAAAAATTGGGAGCTGTTTTTGAGAAAATGTTTGAGTGTTTCTGAAAATTAGAATTTTGAAGCTCATTTTCACCCAAAAGTTTTGAGTTTTCGAGAAACTTCATAAGAAATTATTTTAAGTAGTTGAACTCAAAAAATGCAATAATGTATACAAATTCCTAGTGATGTAAATATCAATGACATGGTCAATATTTCAAAAAAATTACATTTGAGTTAAAAAAACACTTCAAAGTAGCATTGATGTTATATTGTTAAGTCAATTTAGCACTACTCTTTCTAAATATTTAAAGAAAAGATTTGGATTAGTTTTTTAGAAAATGGTGTTTGAGCGTTTCTGAAATTGTGGAATTTTGATCTCATTTTCACAGAAAACTTTTACTGTGTTAATAAAGTAACAAAAAAATTTATAACAAATTTCTAACAAAAAAAATTAAGTCATTTTTGAGAAAATTTTGAAAATGTCCAAGGGGCTTCATGTAAAGTACCCCCAAATATTAATGAAGGTTATTCAAAATCACAGAGCTTTGAGTGGAATCAGACAGGTCAGAGAGTATTTAGTTTAGAAAAAAATCTATATGTAGTTTAGGCACTAGTGTTGTTCACAGATGACAGATAGATGTATAGACATTTTGAAAACAATCACTTGTTTAATATCAGGGGATGCCTACTGGATTTCCTTTCAAATCTCAAAATCGATTTTCCACAGTTTTTCATTACTTTCTCAATACTTTGATATACTCCGTATGTATGTACATAAGCAAGAAATTAAAAATAAATATTTTTTAAAGTTTCATTACATTATTTTTCTTTAATCTCTTTGGTAAAATCAATTTCAAGGGTATTTTTTATTTGTTATAACTTTTCGTAAGAACTCAATTTGTGATGGCTGTCAAAAAATTTTGAAAAATTCTCTAACTTGTATTCAAATTGATTAATTGCTCATATAACCCTGAGATTTCCCATTAACCCAGAGCTCAGGCATTACTTTTGAAACCCAGACACTCTGGGTCAACCTAAAGAGGTGACTACTCTAGACATATATGTGCAGAACATTCTTAACAAATTGTAAAACATGAAGAAAAAATAACAATGAATACTTTATTTAGAGTATTTTATTTGAATTAACAATAAATATTCACAAAACAATTATCTTACAAACAATATCAAATCACTAAACAATTTCTACAAAAATAAGACTATTCTCAACACTGATGTTAAAACATCAAAATTTGAAAATGGAAACCCAAGAAGGCACTATTCTAAGCCTTGGAGAATGAAAAATTCTATACAAAATGAAAGAAGAACAAGTGTAAGAGATTCACTCTACATGTATGAGCACAAAATCGTAAAAGTACTCTTATATTAGTTTTGTATACACAAGGCTTTCTGGATACATTTTGGTTTCCCCAAATTTCTCTCAATTCCATGTAAGCAATATGCAAATATCACAGAAAAACTTTGAAGCCTAGTGGAAGTCCTGCAACTGATATGTTTGGATTCTTAAGGCATAATTTGTATGATATGTGATTGGCAGCATATTGCACATAAGCTTCAAATGTGCCTTTATAACTTTCTGTGTGTCAGCAATGTTATTTACATTCATTTACAGAAAAAACATTGAGAAAGCACACAGAAAATTTATAACATAAGAACACAACATGACAGATAGTCACAATATATCTTGTACTGGTTAATTTCGCACAGAAAGTTGCAGCATATTTTAGAAACAATTCTTATAAAATATTAATGGGAAAGTGTTAAGTTTTAATTTATTTTAGATGATTTCTATTTTATAACAATATCCTTTTGTTCTAATATCTATAACAAAGTTCTTATTTACATTCATCCACTTTTTTAATTCTTATGAGCATAGTATTGAAGTACCGTAAAAACAGATGACTTTGGACATTTTAAAACTTCTCAAAGTTATCTATGAGATTATGGTCTTCACACAAAGAATAAATGTATAAAAGAAATAAAAGTTACATCGATTCTCTGCACACACAAAAAAATTAAAAACCCTCTGCCCAAAGTCACTCATCAAAGTAATGTGACTTTGGACACTACTTCCTAGAGATCCCAAGAAAGTTTTCAACAAGGATGGCTTAGAACGCACATACCAGTTCATTTTTGTAACATTAAAAAAAAAGGAGAGAACAATCTACATTTCAATACCATCTCTACCTTAGGAATCATAAATATAAATAACTTTGAATATAAACTGAAATGAAATACAAAGATCTTTCCTGTTTTTATTTCAGGGCATAAAAAAAAAATTAAAAAAAAAACTGAACTGGAGCTAAATGTTCATGATATAAATGGAAAGAATTATCTCCCACACATTACAAATGAAGTTGAACAATCCATGCATGACAAATCAACATAACATAATCATAATGGTCAATGATTTTTTATGCTTGTCTCATAAAAGAACACTGACTCTTAACACTAGTTCACTGATTTTTTTCTTGAAGACTAACTTTTCTCCTTAATACTTTTCTTTTTTATTTTCTGTTCCTGAATTTTTAATATCACCAATTACAAAATTATTCTTATTTAACCTTGTAATACACATTTTCATTTTCTCAATTTCCTTCTGCTGCCATCTGGCAAATTACATTGTAATTTCACTTAATTTTACATCTACGATCAGATATGGACCTTGCAGGTTGGCTCTGGACAGAATCCAAAGCCACCCACCAAGGAACACAGCAAAGAACAAATTTGTGGATAAAGTTTATCACAATGAACAAATTACATGTTATTAATAACAATCTAAATAAACATGTAATCAACAAATAATAATAATAATAATAATAATAATTTTTAATTAAACTATTACCAATAGCAGACATTTTCGTCCCCTTAAATTTTGCTCTCAAACTCCAAATTTTGAAACTGTATTAAGTACTACACCAATACGACACCAATGTACTACCAAACCAAGTGATAACAAATGCTATGAAATGTTTTTGAAATTAACATAAAAGCAGTACAAACTGAGGAAGACCATCCAATAAAATCACACAAATGATCCAAAGTCACCTTGCTGTCCAAAGAGATCAGCTCGCTTTTACGGTACTCTATGGTTATTGTTTATAGGTAGCAATTTTCAGGAATTATATCAAACTTCCTACAGAAAAGGCCAACATTTTTTAAATTTGTTTCAACACAGCAAGTAAAACTGTGTTGCATATGTGACAATAATCTCACTTCAATGCAATAACTTTTACAGCACAAAATTCAATACATAATTAATGTTGTAAAAGTACTGTCAAATCTTATTAATATGTCAAACATTAAAACACGTGTATGCTAGTGTTCTATAATAAATTACATACCTCCAGTCTTATGTTTTCTCTAAATATTTATCAATGGACGGATAAATAATACATTTGAAGAATTACTAATCTGAATTTCTATGCCAAAATCTTATTAACCTGCTCAACTATAAAAAGTTATTGCACATTATATTTCATCTTCTGAAGTAATACAATAAATACACTTTTTTATTTTACTATTTTAATACAGAGGAAGAATCATGAATGCTTTTTGATACTTGGAAGAAATTTGGAAGTGTGGAAGAAGTGTTCTCTTTCTACGTTTTCTCAAAAAGCAAGTTCAGAAAGAAGATTTAAGATATAGCACATCCTTCATGCTTTCTTTTTAAATGAAAGGTCTACTTATGATGGAATTAAAAATAGACCTACAGCTTGAATTTTATTTAATATCAATATTAGCAAATAATCACAAATGCTGTAATTAATAATCTTATTCCTTTTCAGTGTAACTCACTAATATTTACAGAAACATGCCTTTATGGAATAAACTAGCAATAAACTATTTTATTTATTTTCTCCTAACATTCAGTTCAGTACCTGATCCAAAAATTATTCTTTAAGTCATTACTGAAATATGCAAGTTCACAAAATCTTCATTTATACATGGAAGAATTTCTGTCCGAGTTAGCACGAATAAAAACACAATTTCGTGAACTTCACATATTTACACAGACCTTTACTGCCTCTAATATGGATACTAGAGAAATAATGGGACCTTAATGTGTCCCCATAATAAGTAGCTATTCCTGTCACATTACAAGGAGGACAAAACAAATAGCTTAAAAGTGCAAAACATCAATAGTTTGAAAGCCTTTGAAATATAAAACTATCAATTCCTTTATATTTGCCCACAATAGGAGTGGTTATGAAGCAATAATTGGAAGCAGTATATCAATTCCTACAACATTCCTTAAAGAAAAATTCAAAACACTGACCTAGATGTCATTCAAAACTAAAAATCAATCAGTTATATTTCTTACATTATAAGTGGCATTAAATTTAAGGGCAAAAGAAGAAATTATAAGATCTAAAAAGAAAAAAATAATTAAAATTCAGGTACAAAACATGGTAATAACGGAATAATAATACAACATTAACTTACTTCAACATATTTCATTTCCGGTAGATGCAGAAAATCATTTTAAAAAAAAGAAAAGCATATTAGAAAAATCCATACAGAAACGGAATATACAAAAATCTCTTAAAAAAGGAATTGTCTTTTTGAGGTATTTTCATTCCACGAAAATGCAATCAATAAGTTTTTTTATTGTATAAAACTATGAGAGGAAAAAAGGCCATCAGTAAGTAGTAGTAGTAATAGTAGTTGTCACTATCAAAATGATGGTGAAACACTATCAAAATCTTGTAGCAACAGTATCACAAAAAGATCATAAAAAGTATTTTTTATGAGAAAGGCTTTAGCACATCTTTACAGATATAATAAGATTTATATTTAAAAAAGATTCATTTTATTAAAAACAAAACAATGAATTTCTTAATGAATCCCATCAAAATATTATGAATTAATAACCTGAAAACATTTTAATCTTCATACCATACCATTTTGAGTTTCTATGCACCACTCTCAGTAATGTAACAAAATGATTGCAGGCTCACCTGCAAAATTTTTATCTGGGCCTCCTTCATAAAAGTGTTCAGCAAACACATATAGGGTTAATAACTTAAATAATAAAAAATATCCCCTAAGACTAGGTCATCTTTTACCCAAGCCTGCCTGCATTGCAAGCCCAAACGTTACGCCACTGACCACTCTAAAAAGGAACAAAGCTGTGCAAGAAATTTTAGTTTCAGATAGTTGTCCATGCAATTAGGTATGCAGTCAACTAACCAAAATAAATTCCAGGAAAGATTTAAAATTCTGAAAAAATTTACAAGTTTAAAAGGTGAAAACAAATGCAAATTAAGCATTTATAAAGAGAAAAGTTCCCAAAGGGTTTGCAAAATTTTAGGAAGTTCCCCCAGAGATTTACAGAAGATAAAAAAAGTGTCATGTGCATTTCTCACTTTGGTGCACAATTCATTAGGCTTTGTTTTTTCTTATAAAACAACATTGAATACACTAAGAGAACAAGGACAAGAGAGTAAAAGCTGTAGAAGAAAGAAAGAAACTATAATAAAAAAAGAATTCTTGAAAATAATAAAAGATGTATTTAAAAAGAGAAACTCAGTAAAAGAAGTGGAGGAATCAAAAATACTATAGATATTTAAGCATTTAAATAAGATGGCTTCAATAAAGCCAGATCCAGCAGAAGGTAAATTTCAGTTCTCAGCCCCCCTGTAAATATTATTTTGATACAAATCTGTGGATAAAATAAAGCATAAAAGTACTTAGTGAGAAAAATAGATATATTAACACTGCAAAGAAAAACATTAATAACATTTAAAAGAAGGAAAAAGTCATTCACAATGTTAACAGCAAATGAATAACAACAACAAAACTAAACAAAGACAAAAAATGGAAAAATAGTTATTGAGTGTGTCCTCAGGGAAGTTGTACTCAAAATTCGAATTTTGTTGTATCAAAACATCAAGCCATGTAATTGATATCAAGTCAAATCAATGTATTACGCATTATTGCAAACTTCGCATTATTCTATTGCAAAGTTTTGCAACATTACAACACCTGACCCAAAAACTTAACAAGAAACCCAAAAATAGTGAAAATTGGATTCCTCCTACTTTTTCCTCAAATTGCAAATGGAATTTTCAAACATTCCATATAGGTAACTCTGAAAGCATTCTCTATTTTCCAACAGATTACCTAGTATACAAGTTCAATCACACTTAATATCACACAATTTTTATCCATCTTAATGACTTCACAGTTCCATGCAAATTAATAAAAATGCAAATAGTATAGAAAAAATAGTAAATTTAAAAAAATATTACTCTAAAATATAAACTGCAATGAAAGTTTTTAGGCAAAAAAAACCAACAAATTCAACCATTTTCTCAATGTAATTTACATAACCATATAATAATTTATTCCAACTGCTAATGGCTTTTTGTCCTCTATTACATACCAAACTGGTACATTCCCTAAAGAGCTACTCATCTTAGGCTATATTGCATCTAGAATATATAAATAACAGTAGTGTATTCCTTACAAGTAATTGCAAACCATCAAACCAGATGATATAAGCAGAATTACTCCAAGAAATTCTTTCTGAAGTTCAGCATCAATTTTTCTGAAGCGACCTCGAAGCAACAGCAAAGGGAGCACCACATGCAGGAGGTCAGGAATCATTAGCCCTAAATCACGGGCCACCTGCAAATGAAGAACAAAATAAGATCATTTGAACCAGTATTTTTATTGTATCATGTTTTATAAACACTAATATTTTGACTTTTATATTATAACAAACACATTTCAAAACATGCATACTAAATACGACAACTGTACTCTTAAATATCAATCATCATAATTTTCGCACATCAACTCAATACAGCGTAATTTATTAAACTGCAAAACCTTCTTCAAATATCAGCACTGCATTTCAATTGACATGCAAACGTGCATTTTTTACTGAAAAAATCATGCACCTCTCCAAACAATTTCTAGAAATTTAATCAAATAACATGTACCTCTCTTTTATTGTTGCTAATAAGAATGCAAACATAATATTATTTCATACATGAATATTAATATATGCAAAAATAGAATTTAAGTAATATTTTTAAGTTTTTACTATAATGTAAAAATCATAATGTTAACGCGAGAAATTTGTTTTAATAGTTTGGTTTATAAAAATGAATGATTGATAGGTCTATTTTTGAAAATGAGAACTACTTTCATTTTCTCTAGAAGCAAATTGTTCAACACAAATGAAAGTGGTTCAAGAAGAGGTATTAATTAGAACCAACGAATAAAGTGAAACTTGAAATTTGAAGATGACAATTAAATGTAATGAAACAAGCACAATATTATCTCAAAATGCTCACGAAATGTTCCATTAAGTTTAGACATACAATGCACGATATATTTTGCGCTCAAATATTTTTAACTGTTAAAATTATTAGCAAGTTCGGAAAAACTTGTAAGTTCAGTGGTAATAATGAGTAATCGTCCAGGTGCATTAGTGCATCAATGCATGTCAGGCCTATTTCTTACCAGATACCTGCACATTATGGTTGTGAGATTCCTCAAGTTTTGAGGAGATAGTACTTATCATGTAAGTAAGATGTTACATCAACATATTGGACCACATTTTTCTCATCAAAGTCTATACTAATAACATAATAATAACTGGGTAATGTGTGACAGTTGCCACCTGCCAAAATTTTCCAGTAACATGGAACAGTACTGGGAATTACTTTGGATAATGGTATCTGAGGGCACCAGGAACTGCTGCAAAAGGTCATGAAAAGAATAATAATGGAAAATAAGGATACATTTGGAATATAATCATTAAAACAAAGGAGTTCATTTTATAACAGATGGATGCATATCACGTTTGTAATCTGGGAAGTAAATATCAAGAATCAGCTTATATGAGCTGCTGTAAAAGCCGATTTCTTATTGATAAATTTAAGAAGAAAATCGAAGAACTGTTGAAAACTAATTAACAAATTAAAAATACAATTCCTTATTGTATATCAAAAACCTTAGAACACTACTCAAATTTTCATTTATTTCAAAATGATTAAATTGATTTAAGAAATATGATACTCATCTGTATTTTAAAAACATAGATATTGTCATCAATTAATATATCACATTTTCTAAAATTTATCTAATTTGTTTTTGGGCAATTTATGTTCCCACCTTCTCTAAAACAGATAATTTTAAAAATATTGTTTTCTTTGCTTTTTGAAAGAAATTTCTAAATTATAACACAAATAAAATAATTTATACTAAAATGCAATTACTTGATGAGTGTATCCTTTGCCGTGAATTACATTGCTGACAAAGTTGTCCCAACTGGACCCTATGACATGCATCATACCAATTCCTGCAATACCAATAGCTTTTCTTAGGGTAACAGGATTCCGTTTATCTGCCAACTGAACGACAAGAACAGTTGATGCCAATTCCGTGACGGTGTAAAAAAGTTGGTGGTTCCACTACAAAAATCAAGAAAAATTCAAACATAATCATGTGAACACAGCAGAAGCACGTTTAAATTCAGAAAACGTGTTAGGCATTTCACCTGATGATAGAAGTCGTCATTCCAGTAGTTCACATAGGCCCACCAAGAATAATAATGAGAGTAAAAAACACTCAGAAATAGTAAGAGCATTGAATATCGCAAATTGAATTGTAATGCAAGTGTAACAAGGTGACGAATACTCTCATAAAGAGCAATTATACACATCACGGTCCATATCCAAATTTTCATGGAGTTTCGAGTTGCATTGAAGTAGAAGTGTTTGTAAGATGCTACGCCTGACTCATAAGGACCTTGAACAAACACATAGTCATACAATATTATTATAGAGGTGCGAGTATCACATGATCATTACAGAAAATGTATTCAGAACTTATATCAAAATAGGAGCTTAGGATGAATTGTTTATATTCCAATGCAAATGAAATGGAATTTTGATAATGTTAATAAGTCTGGAAATAAATAATTTTTTCTTATATGGTCAGGAATATTTATAAAATATGTTTATGAAAATTATACATTTAAAAATACAATTCCTTATTGTATACTGAAAAGCCTAAAGCACTAGTCAAGGTACACTTTATACACCAGTACTCCTTAAGTGAATTAAGCGAACTTTCTCTCAACTCAGAGAAGATTGTTAGTTCAAAATAGTTGCGAAGTTGAAAAATAATCATAAATCTGTAGACTAATTGGATTCCACAAAATGAAAATCTCTTACAATTTTCAGTTTTCATTTATCAATTATAGTTTGCAAATGACAACAAATTTTACCTGAGAAAGTGTACTAAATACTTGCATCTAAATGAACACATCACAAGAAAGAACTGGTAATATGCAAAGCCTAAGTACCTAAGGGGACATCCATAAATTACATGAGGCCTTGGGGAGGGGGGTCAAGAGATTCTCACCTAATCTTACACAGGGGAGAGGGGAGGGTCTCAGAAAATATCACCCCCCACACACACACACACTAAAACAGTGCTAAATTGTGAGAAAATGGAGACAAGTGAAGTAAAACACGTTTCTATACTAAAATATGGCTAAATCTTGCACAATAATTTTTATTGTAGTCAAGTGAATGCTACAATAATTAGTATAGTGAATGCTACAATAGTAATATAGTGACTGCTACAATAGTAGCAGCTTTTAGAAGCTGCTATAATGCTTTTAGAAGTGCAATAATATTCATTGTAATTCAATAACTCTATTTTCTAATTACTAGTCATACCTATTTTTAAATAAATATTATTAAGCAAATTATGTTTTTTAAATAAATGGCAAAGCAAATAATCACAAATTAATGTATTTACATTAAGAATATGCATTTTGAAAAATCTCACATGAGATTAGAAGAGAGGGGAAGGGGTCAAACCAAATCTCATGACATCTCACGACAGGGGAGGGGGAGTCAAAAAATCACAAAATCGTCTCACATAATTTATGGACAGCCCCTAACAGGAGGGTAAGGGTTATTAATCACATTTTGGTCACTTTGTTCTATAAATGTTAACATTTGTGACATGATTACAATGCATGTTTTTACCTAAAAAGTTTTGCTAAACCTACAAGTAAAATAAATAAATAAAATGAACAGTAAGAAATGTCCTGTGAAAGTGAAATTTTATTAAATAAAATAAAGTTCAAATAATTCAGAATGTATATAATTTTTATGTATTTATCATAACCCAAGGCAATCCATATTTTGAATATAGTAATCAAGTAATACATGTAGGGATTATATCATTCTTTATGAAGAGGAATCATATTCCAGTTTCCATAGTTGTGATGTTACGAAATGACTTCAGAGACTGTTACTGTATTTTATATATCACAATACTGCTTCTAAACCCATAGTATTTACTTTCAAATATATTAGTAGCAAGGACCTTGAAAGCAAAGAGTTATTTTCAATCTGAAATTATTTTTTTTAATTAATATTTTAATACCTCATCATTGACTATTTAAGAAACCAACAGACAAAAATAATACTCCAAGAAAATTATTAGCAAGAAAAAACGATATATAATTGAAATCTAAAGAAATACTCTGTAGTTTCAAACAATCTCCCCTCTCTCTACTTTGGAAATCTGAGGTTAATGTAATTTTACAGACCACACAAGAGTAAAAATTAAGGTGAATATTTTGTTATGACATATAAACTTTTGAAACTCAATCTCTGCATAAAAAAATGATTCATTCTTGAAATTAATCATTACTTCAGATGCAGATCCAGTATTCATTGTGGTGCTCTCAAATAATAACAAAAAAAAAAACAAAAACAAAAAACAAAAAAAAAAAAAACAAACAAACAAAAAACAATCTTACAATTTTAAAGTAGTGAAATAAGAAGTGTATTCATATTACTTCACAAGAGAATAGTGCCAATAGATAATATTACCTTTAAAGACAGTATCCCAGCATGAGCAAGTACAGAAATTTCGATCAACACGCATGTGGAAAGTTTTCCAGAAATAATATAAGATGAAAATATGGATAGGTGGCGCCAAGATGGGTACCAATGCACCAAATATACGTGCAACAAGTCCCAAATAAGAAACTCTAAATCTATCTGAGGCCATGGCTCCACCTATGAGCATACACAGCATCTCAGTCTATATTAGCTGCCAAGCAACTGCAGAAAATCGAATTCACATTCATTAATAAAAAGAAAGGTTAGAATTTGTTACCAATTTATATAGGAAATTGTTTGGCTTTGAAAATATATTAGGTTTCAAGAATTAAATAAATGGTTATGATGATTGCAAATGAAATCAACAGTTTAGTTTTGTCTACAAGAACCATTTAGAGAAAAATTTTTGTAGATAATACACCTTCTGAAAAGAATGGAATGTACTTCTCAAAACAATATCATTATGTACCTATTCAATTCCAAAAAGAGTAGTAAATATTTTTTGTTCTTAATTCAAGCTACATGTCATATGAAAATAGTGTCTTAATACCAAAAATGATCCAATTCTTCTACCTGATTGTATTTCAACACTACATGATTTAACTCCAAAAAACATTAAAATATTGTTTCATAAACGAATTATTAAAAATTTAATCATTATTTTGAAGTATCTCAATTCTTTTTGAATCATTTTTCATTTCAAAATCCAACAACTTGACAACTTACTCAACCCCAAAATACTACTAAGATCATATTATTAATGATAATTGCAATCATAACAAAAACATTTTCAATACATTATCCATATTTTATTATTTTTCGTATATATTTTGTTAAATAACACAAACTCAGTATTAAAGATAATACCTCCCAATACATTACACAACACCATTGCAAATTCAGTCTGCTCTTAACCAAATCAACCACAAATTAACCATTAAAAAAAGAAAAAGAATACATTTCATTATTACAACTGAATATAGTTTCCCACATGATATGTTTACTCAAAAACTATTTATGGTTTATAAGCTGATAAAACCTAACCTCATGGAGTTCTTCACAATACGTGCTTCAATGAGATATTGTGATATTATGAACATCATATGCCGTTTAACCCTTGTTTGAAAAACTCAAAATAAAGAGTAAGATAATAAATAGCTGAGTTGTATCCAATTTCAAACTTTAAAAAATATATGGTTATGTTACATTCAAAGTAATTCAAATTGTATGTTACATGTAGAACTAATTCTTAAAAAATAATGTCAGTTTTAAAAAACATACTGAGTCAAAACAAGACATCCAAAAAGGGGGAATCCACAAATTCCATCTTGCTATATTAACATTTTTTAAGAGATTCAAGAGAACTAAATCAACGACTTCTATGATTTTGATACTTCACATTTTACTTCAAAATTATATGCACCATGTTAACAAATTCTCTTCTGATTACTTCGAAGCACAGAGTGGTTGTGAACCCAACACTTTGACCAAAGGCATCTCGCGTGTGAACTAATCTGAATTGTATACGCGTAACCTAGCAACTGCCTACGCGTATTCAGTGCTACCAAACACAGATCTGCGCAGTGCGACGCAGGGTCACCTACCTGACAGGGGCGAGAGCAGAACTGCTAGTGCTGGACCCTGGTGTGGGGTCACCCGTTGCCCCGCTTATGTAAGGCGTTCCGTGTCCTTTCTCAGGAGACGCTTAATTGAAGGCTGTTTTGTCTCATCAGTCTGAGCGCTCTCACATTACACTCTAGACAGCAATTGTCTGAAACGAAACAGTCTCCAACACGTTACTGAAGAATTCTCTAAAGTTACAAACCAGAAAATCGTCGTTTCCCAGTGAAGACACCTTCATTTCACTGCTAACGTGGGACAATGAGAGTAGGTGTAATAATAAAAAATAAAATAATAATTGTATGAATTATATATACAACTAAGGTTCTATTTATCTAACAAAAAATTCACACACTAAACATCAGAATACAAATGATGCTATGAAACAAAATTATTTCAACAGCACGTGCACCCCTGTTATTTAGTGAACTGTAGAAACACGATGGGATATTTTCAGTAGAGAATCTCTTCTCACAGTAACTTACCGTTTTTACATGAGTTAAATGTGATGTTTATTAGTCCACAAGGTTTAGACATAACTTGGTGAAATTTAAACTCAGTAGAAGTGACATACTCTAAATATAATACAAAATTAATACAAATGCAACAGTTGACGTTTTCTTTACGACTGACCGAAATGCTAATGAACTTCTCATACTTTCTTACCACCGCTCCCCTCCACCTCCTGATAACTGACACTAGAGGAAGGGGAATCTCTACATGACTTAACAAACCTGTTTTGCACACCTTATCAGCGACCGAGCTCGAGGCGCGGGGAAACCTGAGGAGGTCGAAGAGGGTACTTACTAGTCTTTTCGAAATAGAAAGCAGATAGCTCTTCCTGTCACTATCAAACGGCAGAAGGACAGCCCAGCAGCCTCGGCTCCGTTATTAGTGGTCGAGAAGGTACCAGCTAATTGGGCTTGTTCGATCTTGAGAGGACGAGGGTCGTAAGTCGCAACACTCATCCCACCCTTGTTGTACCACTTCAGGCCCTCTTTCCCAAGCGAGTGATAAGGGAAGTGATAAGTACTCTGAATCAGCCCTCATCCAAGTTTCGACGCAGGCTGTTGGTTCTTCGACAGTGTGCAGCCCAAGAGCATTTCGCGTATCCGGGGTCAACTTGAAGGCTTCGTAAAAGTAAGGCTAGCCTTCGTCTCATTAAATTTCTTCGCATGTACTCGAATCAATGTGAGCAGAGTGCGATCACGATGCTGTTTTAGGCCCTCAGCAAGATAATGAGTGCAAATAAAAGAACAAGCCACACATTTTTTTTAAAAATCTTGTGAAAGCTATTTGATGAGTAATGTGAGTGATATATTTGAGCAACCTTACACTAGGTTAGTTTTTGACAATATTTATAATAATCGTGCAATTTTGAGTGAAGTATGGACAATATTAAAAATAATATTTTCTCAAAAACTGCTTTAATTTTTTATTGAAACTCTTTGAACGGATGGTGTTAATCCACGAAATAACACGACCAAATCCATTTTGATTTAGGCTCAAAACTGAGTATTGAGTATTTTCTGTAGTACTGAAAAGATGTTTCCTCAAAATTTTTCAATGACAATTTGTATGTATACGCAGGTTTTACTCTTTTATAATATTCTTAAAGTCAAATATTCCATTTTACTAATACAAAAGTGAAAAATTGAAAAAATGTGAAAACTAGTGATGTTACAACAGCAAATAATTTATCGCATTTTATTACTTTTGCAGTTTTAGAATATTCAGAGATTTAAACGAAAATAATTATTTTGCAATTTTTTAAACGTCTTTAACGCTATCCGAGGACAAAATTTAATTTAAAAAATTGAAACATTATTTGAGAAAATTTTGACAATGTGGCTGTGGTTTCATCTACAGTATCTCCCAAAATCAAGATATCGATATTAAACTCACAGAGCCGTGAGTTCGTTCAAATCGATTGGATTACTGTCGGATCCAGAGGGGGCCTTGGTCCCCTCACACGGCCTTGAGTTTTCGTTTGTTACCTTCCTTTATTTGGCAAAATAGTCTTAAATATTTATGTTAGAATTATGTAATTATTTAAAACTAATATTGTATTCACTACAAAAATAATATTTAATATAACAACAAATGTTTATTATTTAACAACAATCTTTGATGTCCCAAAAATGTATGATGGGCAGATTTAAACACGAAAATAGGAATAATAATGAATTTGTAATTGAGGAGCAGGATATACTAAAAGATCAAAGTATGCAATAATAAAAACATGTTGGGGAATTCAGAATTTATTGATGGAAAAAAATCAGTAAGCTCCTGTATAATAGTAAAAGAATATATTTTACCTGTTAATTACCATATAACGGAACAATATTGTCAGAACACATGACAACGCTGGGTTTTATGGTTGTAAACTCTCAACAAAATAGAAATTGCAACACAACAAGAACCAAATTCTACGAGAACTTTCTGGATTTTTGAGGCTGCAACTGACAGCTGTTAATAAAGATTGCTGTAAAAAGGACGTTGCGAAGACGAAATATGCCGGCCTTGGTGCACTGGGTGGCTGGTGGCGGAGGCGAGGTCTTTGAAGTTGTCTCCAGAGGCCTCAGTCCTGAGCAGCAAGCGGAGCGGCGTATGGAAGCTCCGCAGAACCGCATCGACTCCTGGGATGACCTGCGTTGCATACAGAGCAGCACTCAACTCGCTTTGCTAGACACTAGTGTTTGAAGCACTGCGACAAAGACAATGTCCGTTTATAAAAAGAGATCATTTATTTAAAAGCGGTGAAATAAAAAACCTCTGCAATATTTAGAATTTTTCTTCACTCCTTTCATTAGTGTTGCCAAGTAACACTTAATTTTAAAATATATTCGTTTGTAAATTTAAAATCAATTACTACTTGTGCAAGTGTGTAATATTGTGCAAATGACAGATTATTTATCACACTGAACCGGTCTCCTAGGTTTCAGATTACTGTTAAATTTCAAGGGTGGAAAAATAACAGTTCATATTTGTTTTGTTCGTACAGACATTTGAAAATTGTTCTGGACCCCATGACTGTTTTAAAGATAAAGATGATAGTGTCATCGACTATAGTATCGATAAATAATAGGGTGGAAGTCATGACAAGTAAAATATTTGAATATGAGGAGAAGGAGGAACAGAAGGAAAAGGAGGAGGAAAAAATGAGAAGGAGGACAGAAAAGGGGAAAATAAAAGAATAGAAAAGAAAAGGG
Organism: Gryllus bimaculatus; assembly: GCA_017312745.1. Lineage (NCBI taxonomy): Eukaryota > Metazoa > Arthropoda > Insecta > Orthoptera > Gryllidae > Gryllus > Gryllus bimaculatus. The sequence goes on along the minus strand of BOPP01000005.1, from coordinate 15,165,555 downwards.
AAAAGAAGAAAGAACTATTGAATTAGCAATATACTGCGTATTCTGGTTTTCACTAATCGAATCATGTAAAGTACATATTCTTATTTCTCATTTATACAATCCCGGTACAATCGGATCCCGAAAGATGGTTTAAATTAGAATTAGACTAGCTGAGCACTTATGATCACATCGAACTAAAAGAAGATCTGTAGAAAAGTTATAAAAAAGCTCTACGTATTCACTCTATGGAAAATTAAAAACTCCCAAAACATTGCTTCGTGTCGATCAGTATTTGTTGTCAAAAACTAATGTAATAAGGGAGGCTTTCAAAGTGTGTGTTAATACATTCACTATGAGCAAGTTGAAAATATTTCTGAAATTGTAATTTAAATGTTTCACATTTACAATATCTGTACAAGTACACAGTGCGCCAGGAAAGTTTCTCTATTGAGACTCCGTGCTGACGAGAGTACTATCAACAAAAGTGATGTTGGTATCACGAGCAGTTGGCATCACCGTCCCTGGGTGGCGTAGAAGCAGCGGGGCAAGCGGTTGCGATCATGGCACACATGCAACACTAGCGCCCCCTACGGCGGCGATTTTTTTTATTTTGGTACAAAATTAGTGCGTAATTAGTAAATTATTTTAGGCTAGTTGATTTTGAATTTATGAGACGTGGGGGTGCCCACTTGTCGTCAAACTACCACCCCCACTTTTGGATGTGTTTTTATTGTTTATAGTTGAGTACAAAATTTGTTATTGTGGTTCAAAATTAGCACATAATTAGTACAAAATTATAGGCTAGTTGATTTTGAATTTCGAGCAAGTGGGGGTTGCAGCTTGATGGAGGCGGCGGCGAAGCCCAGGACCGAAGTGACGGCAAAGCAGAGAGACTTCTCTGGCGCGCTGTGGCCGGTATTACACTGTAAAATATATTTGACATATATCTTTGATGAAGAACTTCGTGGAAGTACTTTTGAACTTTGACGAATGAAACTTTAACAAAGGAATTTGATGAACGTTTTGCATGCCGTCCAATATTTTATGCATTTTATGTTTCGTCTAATATATAATGTTGTATATGTTTTGCTCGCGATTCTCGATGGATCAATCACAAATAGTTGTGTTGATGCTACTTTATGCTTAATAATAACTAATCTATGTTTAATCAACGCCACCTACATAGCGTTGGTTTAATGCTGAAGAAGTAACAGGTAAAGAGGACACGTTTGAGAGTGAGGCCATGGGTCGCACATTGTGAAGCATAAATTAAAGAACTTAGAAATGAATTATTTGAGGATTGATGAGGAATTATTCAATTATCTTTGTCGTTCTTCTTTCTTCTTTGGAAATTAGGTCCTCTGGTTTTGAAGTTAAAAAATTAACTTCATGGATTAGGAATTTCCAAACCCCACATTTTCAACTTCTCGGGAAAATATGTTATACGCGTCAATTCGTTTGGTTTTATTTTTGTAGTCCGGATGAACAGTATTATATAAACATTCTAATTGCTCATACTCTGCTATTAAAACTTTGGTTGATGCAATATCCCACGTATACCTGTCGAACGACATGTTATCAAAAGTATGATAAAACTTGGACGTTTGAGGCTACATTTTATCAAAGAAATTTTATAAAAGAAATATTTTATAAAATATTAGCTATTACTCAGTCATATCTTTTATTATAAAAGATCTTTGGACAAATATATTTTACAGTGTAATAATGACCATAGGCATGACAAAGATATCCTCCTGTAGACATTTACTTAAAAACCACGTATAATGATCACTACTTTTTTATCAATAGACACAAGTGTCACGGCGATTGCTGTATATTGCGATTGCATTTATAGCTTTCTTTTAATTAAAGAAAAATTCCTATTTTCACTGTTATGAACCTAGTACATGTTTCCAGTAACATGAAATGTCGACTACTTTCAATAGATAGATCACATCTCACGAATGAAATAATGAGCAAATGCTGCCAGACAAGCGAAGATTCTATTAATTTTTCGATTAAAAAAACATTAGTGTTTGTTTCACAAAACCAGTGAATATTAAGCAAGCGACATCATCTCCAGCCTACAACATTTTCGTTCGAAAACGCTTAGTGTTTTGTGCGTACAAGGAGCGTGGAGTGGTACCTCGCCAGTGTCAAGGCATGTTGCGCAGCACGGCCATGACGGGGAGCAGGCGCGGCGCCAGCGCCCCCGGCAGGGCGGGCAGCGAGAAGCGCCTGCTACGGCGGCGGAACAGCGGGCTGGTGACCGGGGGCGCGCCGTGGCCGGCGGCGGGGGCGGCAGCGGGGGCAGG
>BOPP01000005.1:15145480-15163242 GCA_017312745.1 Gryllus bimaculatus | reverse complement strand
GGGAATCGGCGGCGGCCGCTCCGTCACCGGCGGCGGCGCCCTGGCCGCCCACGTCCACGCTGGAGTCACGGCGCAGCGGCGACGACGCGCTCTCCCTGCAGCATTGGATACATCCGCCGACTTGGGCTTTCAACCACCGTCCGACTACGAACGTAAATGGTACTTCAAACAGGGAAACGATTTACCGCCACAGCGATTACTTTCGTAATTGCTATCACGATTTCCTACACGAAGCGCCAATGAGAGGGTATTTCCAAATGTACACTTGTTGAAGTAAGGGTTCCATGACTGATTGATTCACTGACAGTGATTTCGGGTGCGTCAACTGCTATACGGTCATTAGTCAGAGTATTTATTTCGAGTATTTTTTTTCCTTGGGAGGGGGCGGTGAACTTTCCCCACTGGATGACGAGATCCAGTACAGACCTGTGGTAGGCTAGCTAAGTTTTCCTAACCAGGAATCTCCCATCAGCGGGGCACCGCAATAACCGGCACAAGCTGTAAGTCCCCGACAGGTTTCCCGGTATGTGTGGTAGTGTAGTGCACGTTAGTGTATGTGTGTGTGTATGGGGTGATGATAGGACAAAGAAGAGGAAGGGAAGATCACGCGCGGTCCATTTGTTAGGATACTGCTCCAACATTTGCATGGCGTTTATCGGAGAAACGATGAAAAACTACCGACCAGAGCAGCCGGCCGCTAAAGGTCTCCTCCAGACAGCGATTGAATTCGCACTAGCTGACTAGCAAGTGTCGACAATCCTGCCACCGTCGGGACTCGAACCTTTGGACCTCCCGGTCAGAAGCACTGCAGTGACACCTGTTGATGCCCTCTCCCTTGACACCCCTCCCGGTGTAAGTAAGAAGACATTACGCTGATGCATTCCCACTTAACGAATTAACGATAGGGAAATGAAGCGCCTACTTCAAAACGAGGGAAGTCTGAGGTGAAGAAAACGAAGACGTCGCGGCGCCACGGACGCTTGAGTAAAGTCGGCGCCGTGGCGAAGAAATCAGAGTAAATAGTGCAGTGGAGTGTTGTGTCCTGCGATTGTGTGAATGAATGTGTCTGTATATATAGTATAAGTATGAATGTGAGAGTGAATGGATAAAATAATAATAAAAAGAAGAAAGAAGAACAATCCTCAAAATTTTTTAATTTTTTTTGTTGCTTTTAATGTTTATTTAATTTAAATAACTTTTGTTTTAAATCTACAATAGGCCCAAAGTGGTCTTTGTATTAGTTATTAAGTTTGGATTATAAGTTAGTTTATTTAAGATAGATCCTAACCTCCACTGCACAAGCCTAATCGGCTGCAGCGTTATGTATCCTAAGCAATAAATAAATTCCCGTCTTTCCAAGACAACTGGAGAGGGGAAAATGGAATAAATAAATAAATAAATAAATAAATAAATAAATAAATAAATAAATAAATAAATAAATAATTAAATAATATAAATAAATAATAAAAATAATAAAAAATAAATAAATAAATAATAAATAAATAAATAATAAATATAACAAATAATAAATAATATAAATAAATAAATAAATTAAATAAAATATAAATAATAAATAAATAAATTAATGAAAAATAAAATAAAAAATAATAATAAATAATAAAATAAATAATAAATTAATAAAAATAAATAAGATAAATAAATAAATAAATAATAAATAATAAATAAATAAATTAAATAATCCCACCTGTCGCCCTCTGCCATGACGTTGCCGGCGCCAGCCCAGCGCGTCCCGCCCAATCGCCAGACTGCCCGTCGCGCGCGGGAGCAGGCGCGCGACAGCTCGCGCGCGCGAGGGCGCCGGCGCGCGCGGGGGGCGGCGGGCGGGGGCCGTATGGGCCACGTGGGGCAGCGGCGCGGCGGCGCGGTGATGCGCCGGGAGGGGCGGCGAGCGCGCCCCGCCGCCTCACGCCCTCTCCCACGCCCACGCCCGCGCCGCAGCGCCCGCCCACGCGCCGCGCCGCCGCGCACCCCGTGCGCCTCTCACCGAGCGGGGCGCGGCGGCGCGCGCGCGACGCACCACCACTCGCCACCACGGGCGAGCTCGGCGGCGCGGCGCGCGCCAGCGGCGAGAAGGCTGGAATGCGGCCGCCCGGCGCCACGGCACCTGTGCCTCGCTCCAGTTGCTCCTGCGTGCGCACGTCTCGATGCTCGCAGCCCCCTCACATCGCGCGAATGCCCGCGGCGCCCGGGCCCGCGCCCACCTCTGCACGACATCGTTAAGCCCATATATTGTATATATTATTATTATATATTAATATTTATTATTATTATTATATTATATTATATATATTATTATTATATATATTATTATTATTAATTATTATTATTATTATTCATTTTATATCATTATATTTATTATGATATACATTATATTTGAGTCATATTCAATTACAATCGTGTATGACGAGTCATTATGATGACTTGGTGGAGAGCAGCAAATTTACATTCTGTTTAGGAGCGAAAACAAGGGCGCATCGCAGCATTGCTGATAGTACCAGGGAAACTGAACAAAACTGATCGATTTGATCATTGGCCTAGAAATTAACTACAATACTTGTTAGCGATAGATAGGATATTATACAGTAGATAATTATTTTTAGTAGCAGATAATTTAACATTTCAAGATGTTATTTTAATGCTAGTACTTATAATAATAATAATAATAATAATAATAATAATAATAAAACAATACATATCAATTGTTAGCAACTACATAAAATTGAACAATATTAGTACATTCTATATTTAAAACTTGAAATGGTGAGGAGAAGGAGGCAAATTTTGACCAGTTTTTTTTTCTTTTTTTTTTCTTCTTCTGTTTTTTCTTCTTTCAATTTGTACACGTATGCCTACTGCGACACCTAATGCGTCTAGCGAATCCAGAGAGAAACATAATTTATTTTTTTTTTGTCAGGCATTCTCCTTCTACTTCACAGGATGCGATATGCCAGTTCTTTTTTCTTTGCTTCAGCTCGAAACACTTAACATGAAACAAAAATCTAATGGGATAAGAAATTCTTATTTATTTATATTAAGGGAAATGTTGAAATTTGAATACTCCTTTACACTGTAGACCATGTTGTTAAGCAAGAAAGCTTTGAATTTACTTTTAAATATATGAATTGCGTTTAAGTCTTTAATACCATTGCCTAGTTTGTTGTAAAGTGTAATGCCATCTATTAGGGTACTTTTTTGATAAAGTGTAGTTTCAGAGTGGGGAACATGTAGGTAATCCTTTTGACGGGTGTTGTAGTTGTGTACATCGGAATTTAAAGTAAAAGTGTCTTTGCTTTCCATGAGAATTTTCTTTGTGAAGACCACTATTTCAAATATATACATGCATGGTACAGGAAGAATCCTTAGTTTATTGAACAGGGGTTTGCAAGACTCGAGCTTACGAGTGCTGGTCATTGTTCGCAATATTCTTTTTTGGATAATAAATGTGCGAGTGCTTTCAGGAACATTTCCCTAGAATATTATTCCATATTTTAGGTGCGATTCACAATGCAAACGTAAACATAAGCAACGCGTGTAGACATAAACATTAACATAAGTAGTAGACTGAAGTATTCACAATGACTAACGCAAACGTAAGCAAAATAAAGAGTTTCTATTGGCTGTGAAGCATTGTGGTCTACTATTGGTTTGGTGTGAGAATCGATTTCAAGGTATCTACTGTATCCATGGCCATATGGCGTTAGTTCTTCTGTCGACTCCGCTCCAATGTTGATTCTCGATTTTGAATTACCGTTCTGTGATTGGTTCATTTCTTATGTCTAACTTAAGCATAAGCACAGAAGCTTCAAGCTTGCAAGCTTTTAAGTTAACGTCTTACGTGTTGCGCGTATGCAAACGCATTGTGAATGAATCCGCTTATGGATGTAGTCCGAACTTTTATGTTAACGCCATGATTATGTTAATGTTTGCAGTGTGAATGGGCCTTTACATTGCTTTGGGTGAGTTTCTTTCTTCTTTCTCGCGTTCTACTAACCAAGTACAGAGAAAATATTTCAATTGCAGTACTATTCACGGAAAAATATTCTAGATGGGGTATTAATGACCTGGATTTTTGACAAAAATTGGAAAAAACTTACTTCAGTGGTCGACGCGTTGATCAATTTCAACTTAAAAAATGTCAATAAATTACATATTGTATACCGTTATCCTGTTTTTCTTTAAGAAAATTTAAAATCATGACCCCTACCCACTTGAAATTTATGAGTTTTGCCGACCTTGACAGCGAAAAAGTGAATAATTCTGGCACCAATGTATGTAGCAAATTAGTTAAACTATTAAGTTAACACATTGTGTAATAAAAATTTTTTTTGTGGCTCCATGATGCCGAAAAATTTGTTTTTGCAATTCTTTTGTCTGTGGACAACACTAACGCCTGAACTGTTTACAGGATTTTCTTCAGAATTGATATTCTCCGATCAATTTCGACACACGCGCAGTACTAAAATCTGCAATCATTTTCTGAGTTCTTTTTTTATTCGTTCAGTTTTCAATATAACAATTTATTTTTGAAAAAAAGAAATGTTCAATTTATTTTTTAAAGCTCAGAATTGTTGTTATGCCAATTTAAGACAGTATAGTATGAGCTTGCTAAACCTGAGTTTGAATTCCAAATATTTCGTAAATAAAAATATTATTTGCAGAATAGAAACAATTTTAGGTTCAAGTAGTTTAATGTTGCGTTACCATTGCAATAAGACGAGAAAGTACGTGGTGTTCCATTAGATTTTAATTTGCCATTACTACACCTTAGCTGTGCTGATTTTTTATTTGCAGTACCGGATGACGGCAGAACCCATCAAGCCTTGATCAATAGTGATGCGGTGTCAGAATCTCAGATTCAACACATTTATTTAAATATATATTAGAAAAGAGCAGTGTCATGAGTTTAAATAACTTCTCTCCAATTCGTTATCTCCAATCTCCTTCCCTCGTCAACTCGTTCTCTCCAATTCTCGGTTAGACTTCACAAAGAGACATTTCTATCAAAAAATCGCGAGTGAATTGTCTTCACTTAGCACAGTCTATTTAGTTTCATTACATTGCAGTTAAAATTAAGACAAAAATTACAACTAGTCTGATTTATATCCTAAAACACTGCAGCTTGACATTTATTAAATGCTGACGAGAAATGAATAAGATTTATATTTTAATCACCTTTAAAGACATTTCTGCACACAATAGTGAGCATTCTAAACAATTTTTGTAAATTAATTTTGCTTACAAATTGAAAAATCTGAAGTTTCTAAAAAACATTTTAAATTAAACATCATAACTCAACAATTATTAATAGGCAATATAAGGTGCATAAAAGATTAGAAGTCCATCCCTATATTAACAAGTCAATAATGATTTCATATAAAAAATTAAATCATTGACTTTTTAAAATAAAATTTATTTTCTAAAGTAACATTAAATTTGTCTTTGATTATTCTAAATCTTGAAATGAGAATTTGTTTCAAAGTGCAATTTTTAATATTCATAAAATAACCCATGTTAATGATGCTTCCAGAAGTTAAACAACACTAACCTGATGTTCGAACACTACTCGGTTATCAACTGTATTAAGAGTCTCAGTTTGGTGAAGTTGCATTAGCTTTTCTGTTCCATTTCCGTTAGGCGCTCATGTTTCCGGCTTGTCAGCGGTCCTTTGCCCTTAATTTTTTATAATAATAATACTAATGATGGATTCCTCCAGGAGTTCACGGCATGTTTTCTGGTGTGGAGTAGTTAGGTTTGCAGGACAGGACGTTGAGAACTGTCATGGCTTCAGCTGTTGGAAGTTAACACTGCCGTGTAGAAGGAAGTTGGCCAACTCCTGTTTCGAGGGCGCCGGCGACCGAATTGAAATGGTAGGCACGCCTCCGCTCCATCGCCTAGCAACGATGCCAATGACCGCAATGGATGTCATTTGCCCGTTCTCATAGTCCCCAGAAAATGAAACTATTGTAATTTCTCATTGTTTCAAGGAGAATATACGAAACAACTTGTGGTGCTAAAACAGTACATACTTTATCGCCCGTATTTTCACACAAATTTACGCGATAAGTACTCAAATTGACGAAAAAATGTACATTATTTCAAAATCTATCATCAAGGAATATATTTCATTAAATCTCTATCTTTAATACTTTAGTTGTAGGAAGACTCGGAGCCAATGTTTTGAATATTTAGAAAATGTCCTAGGGGTATCACGTAAAGTACCTCCCAAAATAAAATATCGGTTTCAAATTCAAGGGTCCGCGACATCAGCCAGATCGATAGGGAATATAAATATTGAAAAAATCGGCTGATCGGTTCATCCTCTAGCGTTATTCACAGACGACAGGCAGTCACTCGGGCAGACAGGCGTTTTGCCGTCATTCGATTTTCTGGTCTGAAGGTTTCACAAAATGTGGATTATGGCTTCTCCACGTGTTAAAGGATTCTTTTTCTAAATTTAGAAACTGAATTTATTCACTTTTTCGTTATCAGGGCTCTGTAATACGATTTTTTAACAGTCCGTCACGTTATTCAAATTTAATCCAATAATTTGAAGCATTTTTAGAAAAGTTTGAAAATGTTGAGGCTTCATGTAAAGTACCCCCAAAAATCAAAATATCCGTTTCAAATTTGCAGAACGTTGAGTTTGTTCAGAACGATCAAAGTCTATAAATTTTGGGGGAAATCGTTCAGGTGCTAGCGTTGACCACAGACGAGCAGCAGACAAACGATTTGACGTCAATCTATTTTTAAGCATCAAGGACCTACAAAATATTCTGACTACACAACGTGTGAGAGAAAATAATTTTATTATATATGGGAACATAATTTTTTTTCACTTTGTCGTTACCAGGGCCAGTCAATAAGAGTTTTTCTGTCGAAAAATCGCCTATTTTCTTTCAGTATTTCAATACTTTCTTTTTATTACCTAAGAACTTCTGGAGAAAGTTAAAAAAGAATCATTTTCATTAATTCGAGCAGTTAAACCAAACACAAAGCTTTTACTTTCTCACCCTTACGAATATACTTCGTAAGAAAAGGAAATTATGTAATCGTGAGCCGGAAAACGGCGATTTTTCTACAGAAAAACTTTATCATCGGACCCTGGAAACAAAAAGTTGAATAAATCCTGTTTATAAATATAGAAAAAATTCCTCTAATACGTAGTATAGCCAAAATTCATGTTCTACGGGTCCTTGAAACAGAAAAATCGAATAAAGGTAAAACATCTGTGTGTCCGTCCGTCTGTGGTCAGCACTAGCGCCTAAACCGTTCAGCTTATTTTCTCTAAAACTGATTTTCCCTGATTGAACTCGTGACTTTGCGGGTTTGAAACAGATATTCTAACTTTTTAGCTGTTTTTTTACTTAAAGTGAGTAATTACGTTTTTATGCGTCTGCTTGAGTTTTACAGGCGCTTCTGCAGCACAGTGGTACGAATTTTCCTTTAGGATCTGAGTTTAAGACACGGATCGGGAAAAAAGTTGCTGGTTGAAAACACTTTTGCAGGTTTATGTAGAAATATAATATAGCGGGCAGTTAGCAATATTGCGAGAAAGTACGTGCTTTTGTAGCACCACCAATTTTTACTTATATTTAAACATAACTGCACTTGATATAAATTAGCTGTTACGGCTTCATCCAATCGGAAGGAATAACATAACCTTAGTGACACCACTGTAGTGACGTGTAAGCTCCCGATTGGATGACGCAATAACAGCTGACGACCTGTCAAATGTAGCTGCAAATAAATCGAAGTATAGAGTTCTTCTATTTTTTTATAATACAATAAGTGTAATACGCTTCCTTAATTTTTCATTTTGAAGTCGCTAGAGAAATTGAGGGTTTAGTTATTTTGTAGGCAGAACTATGAAATCAAAAGAGCTGATCGTTTTTCGAAGCAAATAATTTATAACGTGACGTGTAATTGGCTTGTTATTAAATGTTAACAACTACATTTTATTTTGTGTATTACTTCACCATTATGCGTAAAAATATAAATATAAAAAAATATCTTTCTTTATCTCTGTGTTTCACACTTGGCACTACGTTTTTAGGATGAAATTCTGAATTTGGTTTGCGCTATATCATTTTCCTACCGTCACTGCTAAAAATATTAAACATTTTCTCATCTGAAGAAATTGCCTCATGCCACTTCTCTTCTGATTTCGTCACACATTATTTTGCAAAAGTCTTTACCTCTATTCCCAACACCGATAAAGGGTTTCTTCCTGGCCGCTCTGCCGTGATATCCGGCATTCCTAATTACTCCGCGGGTTGTTTCGGGGTCCCTGTCGATGTCCCTGACGCTGGGTCGATGGTCGACGGGAGGTCGATGTCCCTGACGCTTCGCGCAGCTCCGCTGCCAGCTGGACGGCTCTCACCTTCTGATTTTCTCCTACTTTCCTCAAAATTGCACGCTTCTCTCTCTCGCGGATCTTCCTACGTTGACCTTGTTGTGGTTTAGATTCAATACCGTCTTCTTTCTTAAATCTCCTAATGATATAGTGCACCATGCTCTTGCTCATGAGTAAAAGATTTGTGATCTCTCTGCAGGAGCGTCCATTTGCGTGGTGGAAAACCACAAGCTGCCTCTGCTCGAACGTCTAGTTCTTTCCCTTGCGCCCCATTGCATGAGGTGTTTACAGGCGGAAATATTTACAGCGACTGACTGCATAGTTTCGTTTGACCTAGATAGGCGAAGGTCGCGCTATCTAGGAGAGTGGCGACAGGTAACAGGACATTTTTCATTATGCGTCCGAATATTAATGCGTCTTCGTCTTCTTGCATATTCTCACATAAATTCGTGTTCATGAAACGTATGTTGTGCATCAGAAGTAATTTTTGTATTATTTTGTTTCCTAATAATAAAGATGCAGTTCCTTTGCGTTTCCTCACAGTAACATTCGCGCACGTACAAAAATTAGTCAAACAAGAAACGCCTTCTGTATTTGTGGCTGTCTGAATATTAATGTAAGTTACTGTATTGTGTAGGACCTGAGGTCACCTAGGGCAACTGAAAATTTCTTACCGGACGTACTCCGACATCTTAAATGTAAAAAGCTGAGAGAAATCGATGAAATTCGAGCTTTTCTAAAATTACTACCACTCTACACTGAATTGTAGAAACTTCACAAACGGCACATCTCTAAAGAAGAAAATCACCACCTAAACATTTAATGCATGTTTTTACTGGACGTCTCAAAAATTAATATTGAATTTCAAATTAACGTGATTTTAATGGCATTTTATGATTCTAACACAATACTTGCTCAACGGTTAAATTGAAACTGTAGAATAATAGTTTGATCTTGGAAATAGGAACATTTCCGTTAGTTTCAATATAGTGAAGCATTGCTTTTTCACTTCAAACACGGTGTAAGAGAATAATTTTCTTAGGTTGTGATTTCAAATGAAAATTATTGGAACAATTTAATAAATCACAATATTTATGTTCGAAGTAAAATATTAATATGCGATAGATAACAGTATTTAAGACCGAATTGTCTTAATACCTACAATTGTAAGAGTAACTATTTTCAAAGCACCTTGAATAATAAATAAAATAACGACTGGATAACAATTATTTTTAATTGAGTCAAATTTTTTTGAAGTATATATCAATATTTTTTTATTATTTTACGCTAGATGGGTTCGTAAAGTGTATGAACTGAGTCCTTATTAGGATAATAATTTACACTAGTATGTATGGGGAAATATCTTTCTTTACCGCAGAAATACATAATTTGTTTTTGAAAAACTCTGACGAGTGAAGATGTACGCAAATTACATTGTTCAACAAGTGTTGCCAGGTTTGAGGTTTTCCCTTTACATTAAATTGTTTTTTACTTTAGTGGACGTTTTAGAGCGCAAATTTATTTGTGGGTTTTCGTTCAGTCTTTTTTTAAAATAACTATCACAAAATCAATAAACCCAAAAATAGTTCCCTATGATTATTGCAGGTACTTTCAAATATACGTAAGCATAGTAAGACAACTTATAAGCGTGTAAGATCATTTGAATGAATTCCATCGTTTAAAACTGGGCGGTTATTTGTCACAAAAATTGTAGAAGAGGGCAACACTTCTGATGAAAAGAAATGAATTGCACTAATACACAAGTAGTGAAAGCCACGATTTCTGTTGAAGGTTTTTCCAAAGAGGTATTACAATGAATGAGACAAAAGATACTTCATGCGTTTCGTAACTCATACACTGTGTGAAACTCCTTAAAACAAAACTTGTACATCTGTATTCTTTTTTATGTACATTATTATATAAATAGATGTTACACATATTTTTATATATTACAAATAAAGGTAATCACTGTAAAATATAAATTTCATCGTAAATAATTAATAATACTTTTCGTATTTCTTTAATTTCCATGCCGCATGTATTTAAACATGAAATAATCATTTTTTGGAATTGGTTTTAGTCTTTTTTGCCGCGCTATCTAGTGGGAATGCTTAACACTACCTGGCAACACTGTTCAACAATACAAGAAAGCAAATGTTTTACGTTGAGTAGTAGCGTGTAAGGTCATTGTTGCGCCTTAACTGGTATTCTTGCAAATGTGCACTTTATTAACATAACTATTTCTTTGCTTTTAAAAGCATCTAAAAATTGGTATAATATACAATATACACATTAGGAATTCATTTTAGCAGTTGGGATGTAACACTACTCAATTTAACCTCTTAAAAATTTCACTACAAAATTCAGCATTGCTAAACGCAAAGATAGAAGATATATTTTCAAAAGCAAGAAAAAAGAAAGTGTGTGACGCAGAATGAGTAATGAGTATGTAACACGTAATGAGTGTGTTATAAATACATCAATAAAATTGGCAATGCTTATATTTGAGGATAAAGTAGAATATTCATTAAATGTGTCCCTTTATCATGACTTCGCCACTACGATACGTTGGACGAATAACTTACCTGAAAAACGCTCTGAAAGCTGTGAAGATGATGGTGCGTGGGAAATTTCGCGCAGAAGGAATAAAACGATGTTTTGGAAACACTAAAGAATCATTTATTTCTCTCGTTGTTATGACAAAGATAAAGTAAACTTATAACAATTGAGCATCGCCCATCCAAATGACTTCGGAAATGCGCACAGATCCCACAATGCACAAATCAACTATTTCGAAAAGAAATACATCGTAAATATCATGACAAGGAAAGTGTATTGATTTTGACATCCTACATATCTGTGCCAAAATGTATTGTAGACTAGTTCCAAGTCATAAGATATACGATATTTACAAAACATTTGTATTATAACTTAAAACCTGGGTTAATTTGTGCCTCCAATTACAACTATTATATACAAAAATTGTAATACACACTAACTGTAAAATAGATTACCCCATACTGACACCACTTCATTACTAGCCGTAACAGAATTGTCATTAGGGTATTTCAGTTCACACACAGTTTGTAGTAGGGTAATATTTCCCTTGTGAGCACTTCGTTGATAGTCACAAAATTGTGTCCATTGTTCATAGCATATTCAAATAAAAAGACTAATAAGAACACACTTTCGTGACATTGAAAAGCATTGGGAAAATATTTGGTAGCCTGCACACGTGTACTATTCAGTAGTTCTTTTTGTAAAATGGCAGTGCATTGTGTACACGTCACGAAAAATTAAATGTTTGAAGACCTGAGATACAAAATAGAAAGCAGGTTTTAAAAACGGAAATTATCAGAAATAATTGTTTATAACTTAAGTTTCTTAAGTATAAAAAATGCAAATATTCTTCAAACTTGTCAAGTGATGAATAATTAGTTAACCACTCTCTGGAAGAATCGGAAGAAACAAGACAGGCGTCGAAACTGTTGGTGACAAATATTCCGATGAATTTGATAATATTTTATAAGCTTTTATAAACTGAAGCACTATAGGTACAAATTTTTAAAATGAGAGAGTTAAGAGTTAATATTTGACGTTTGTACCAGAAATGATTAAAAAAATTAGCGACTTGAACATTAATTTGTCTTGAAGTACTACGTCACCATGAAAAAGAAGCGCACCCACCTTTTGGCATCTTCGCGACCAGAGACCACTTCAGGCACTTTTACCTTCTGAAGTCAGTGATGACAACCGGGCTCTATGTTGGCGTCTTGGCTACCGGTGGTCCTTCTCCTCTGCCGGATACGTCACGTAGTAAGGCGGGCTTTGGTAGTAAGGTTGGCGACCCATTGTGGCGTACGCTGGCCTGAGCGACGTCGGGGTGGCCGACACTTTGGGCGGCAAGGTGGCCGCGTATCCAGGAGCGTAGGGGGCCATGTAGAGCGGCGGCCCTCCGGGCGGCTTCACACACGTGCAGCTCGCCGTGCTGGCCGCGATCATGGAGGGCGGGGCGGCGACGGGGCCGCGGTACGGCCCGTTGGTGATGCGCAGGCGAATGATGCAGATGACGATGATGAGGATGGCGATGAAGGCGACCACGCCCCCCACGATGCCGATGATGAGGGTGTCGTCGTTGTTGAGGCCGCTGGCGCCGGTGGCCGGGCCGCCGTTCTTGCCCGCGGCGCCGCCCCGGCGCCGGCCAGACGCCGCCGCCTGGTCCCTTGTTGTTAGGGCGGCACGGACCACATGATGTCTGGCCGGTGTGCCTTGGTGCGGGGGGGGCGCGCGCGTGTACGCGGGCGTGCGCCGGGTGGCGCGGCGGGGGCTGTGGCGCGACGGTCGCACGTCAGCTCGCTGTCCTCCACCTCGACGGAGCGCGCGGCCGGCGAGGCGCGGGGCGCGGCGCAGCGCCAGCGCGCCATGCCGCCGCGGCGGGCAGCCAGCGGCGCAGCGCGCGCGCGTTGCAGTCGCACAGGATGGGGTTGGAGTCGAGGCCGACGAGCGCCAGGTCGCCCCGGCGCTCGTCCAGCGCGGCCAGCAGCGGCGCCGCCAGCGTGGTGAGGCGCGACCCGGTCACGTCCAGCCGCACCTCGGTGGAGCGCGGCACCGGGAAGAAGAGCGCGGCGGGCAGCGACGACACCGACGTGTTGCGCAGCGCCACGCACAGCGACGGCGCGCGCAGCCCGGCCAGCGCCCCCGACGAGATGCTGCGCACGCGCGGCCCGCGCACGCTCAGCTCGCGGAGGCGCGCGTGCAACGCTGGCGCCAGCTGCTCGCTGCTCACGGCCGGGTCCTTCAGCTCGATGTCCAGCACCTGCCCCACAACGCACACCAATTGCAACGGATGAGGAGCATCGTCAGCCAATTTCTTCGCGACACTTTCCACAGTCAATTTTCATTCTCTTATCATCTTTAAGGCTTCAAATATTTTGGGTATAGGAAATACACAAACTCATTGCACATTCTTTTCTCCAAGAGGTTATCGTATTTGGGTTCCAGTAATGTGTTTGAATGATTGTTGAAAATGGGTGCTGTTTGTTCATGGGTTACAAAGGAGTGTAATTTTTATTTTATATCATGGATAATTATTGCTAAGTGTGGTGATGTTTTACACATTACAATGGTGACTGCATTTTAGGCCAAAGTGAGGCGCAGCAAAAGTTGTGATTTATGTGCTTTATGAATAATGTCAGATTAACGTCAAGATCTGGATGGAGTTGACTGTTTCGGGCAATTATGACGTTTGTGTATTTTTTGAGAAATTTACTTTGAAATATACGTAATCGATTGAGATTGGAAAGCAAATTACTAGACTATATTAGGGACATTTAAATGTTAATGATTTTGTGTAACAATGGAGTTTGTGATTTTAAGAAATATAATTTTTTTAAATACCTTTTGCATTGATCAGTTGGTAATAACAAAACAAATTTTCTTACATTATGAGACAAAATATATTATTTATTGGCAAATGACCATTATTCCCACAAAATCGGTATTGAAAAACTAGAAAATTTTAATACGCATGGCTATAGCGTATTAAAAGTTCTTAATTAATTAATGAAATTTTACTTTTGTTTCTGTAAATAAACAGAACATATTCTTGAGGAGAGAAGATGCCTAATTTTCGAGAAGCGTTTCGATATAATTTACAGTTGATAGATGCTACAACGAAGTTTTACCATTTTAATGTACGAAACATCCAAAGTAAACTAATAAAAGAAAAATGGAGAGAAGAAAAGAAAAATGTTAACCTACTAAAAAGTTCCAAGGAATAACTTGCCGACAAACACAATGCAATAAAACCGAAAGTGAAGGGCAAGGAAGCTACTTTATGTTCGTTTATGTTGTTGTGCCACCCACCTCGAGCACGGGCAGGCTCTGCAGGATGCCGGGCACGTCGAGGTAGCCGAGGCGCGGGAAGTCGTAGGCGGAGAGCTCCGCGAGCTGCGCCAGGGGCCGGAAGGCGTTCTTCTCGACGCGCATCACCTCGGGCAGGTGGGCGAGGCGCAGCGAGCGCAGCGCGCCCAGCCCGTCCAGGTCGCCGGCCGCCAGCGCGCCCAGCGGGTTGCCCGACAGGTCGAGGCGCTGCAGGTGCGCCAGGCGCGGCCACGCCGCCGCCAGCCCCGCGCCCGACACGTCGCCCAGCCGGTTGTACGACACGTCCAGCTCCTCCAGCAGCGTCGTCCGCTCCAGCGCAGCCGCCGGCAGCTCCGAGATGGCGTTGTGCGACAGGTTCAGCACCTGCGCACACGCGACGGGCTACACTCCTCTCCGTGGACCCACAGACTGCTAGAACAGGCTCAGGGCAGCGACTGCAGTGCCTATGGCCGGGAGGTCCTAGTTTCGAGTCCTCACGGTGGCAGGATTTTCGATACTAGCTAGGTCGAATTCTGCCATTGTCTGGAGGATGCTCTGATCGGAAGATTTCTGTGGTTCCTCCAATCAACGCCAGGCGAAAAACAGAGCAGTGCCCTAAGAAACGGGCCACAGACAGCGCGCGATTTTTCCTTCCCCTTCCTTGTCCAATCCTCATACCTCACTTGCACACACACTTACGTGCAAAACACTACCATATGTACCGTAAGACCGGTTGGGAACTTTGAGCTTGTCCCGGCTGGGGCGGTGCCGCGCTGGTGGGACATACCTGTTAGGGGATTACTCTCTTAGCCGATGGTAGATATGCGCACGATCTCGCCATCCAGAGGGGAAAGATCCCAGCCACCTCCAGAGGGGAAACGTGCACTACACTTATGGTACTAATGACCTCCCCCTCGGCACAAAATTTACATTTATGTTTTGTGTAAGAAAGCACACAAAGAACAAATTACTAACTTAGGCGAAACAAATTTCTTGGTGATTACAATTCGTAGTTCGCATTGGGCATTGGGCATTGGGTATGAATGGCTCTACTGCACATGTGCTGTGGCTCCCTTCTCAAGAGTGTCACTTACAATGTAACATGTCGTCATGACATGTTACATAGAACACAATCAAATCAGTGGGGTTCAGGAAGAGATAATGAACTTATTTTTGTTAAGGTGAAGTTATGTTACTTACTCGTGACAAAATTTACCATCTACTAGAAAAATCTACTAATAACATGGATGATTTCAATATTTTTGAAATTTTCTGCTTTTTGTCGGCCTTACCAATTTTTATTTTCACTTTTCTTATACACCCACTTTTATAAAACATTTCCCCTTTCCCCAGTCAATACCCCCCAACCCCCCAAATTGATTCATTGTGCAAAGCATCATCCAGTAATTTCCTCAAGATGATGTTGCCTGAAGGCATTTGCATCCAATATTAATATTCTAGGTCAAACAATCAAGTGTACAACACACTGCCCAAAGGACAAATTGTATTAAAATATACAACAATCAAAATCGAAAAATATGTTTCTAATAACCTGCTGTTTTATAATGAATAATGATAATGATGATGATGATGATGATGATGAACTCATGTGTAAATTTGCAGGAATTGATAGTAATGTCCTATTTTTGTCTTGTAACCTCTTCTTGCGAGATTAAAAGTTCCAGAGATGAAGTGTTTTGGAAACACGCCATGCAATGCAGCATCTTAAGGCGGCTCGACACATTCGGCATTCGCCGAGCAGCGAGCTACTGCTCACCCAATTCTGAATAGATGACGTGTTCGGCCAATGTTCGCCCCCTTTGGTGTGTGCTAAACACGCGGTGGGTAGGGCGAATACCGAATGTTCGGCGCTCGGCGAATCGTAAGCAACCTGTCCACACTATTTGGGATTCAGCGGGCGGTTGCTAGGGATTCGCCGAATGCCGCATGTGTGGAGCCGCCTGTACATCAAACAGACTACGCGAGTCTGTCGAAGGCAGTGTGAGCTGACCTGCAGGAAAGGCGTCTCGAGCTGCCCGACGCGCTCTATGCCGGTGCCGGCCAGGTTGAGCTCGCGCACCGTCTTGGGCTCCCCAAGGACGTTTGCGATGGCGGCCTCCGACAGCGGGTTGAACGACAGGTCCAGCCGCTTTATGTTCACCATGATGGAGTCTTCGGGCGGGATCTCGTGCAGCAGGTTGTGCGACAGGTCGACGGACGACAGGAAGAAGTATTGCCTCTGGAGAGCTTTCAGTGGCGCCACCTGGAACCAGTTTGAGATCATATTGACAACTCTGGCGTGAACAATAGTCCTGACGTTATCGGAAACGTCAGTCATCACTCTTCGGAAGGATTCAAGTACTAAACAACTATCTGTCCTGAATGATGTAAGTGATGCACGAGTAAATATTCTTTCAGATATTTCAAAGAAAAATCTTAGAAAGTGTATAAGACAATGAATCCAAGAAAAAGGTGAATATGTTAATGTTTGTTTTTCTATTACAACTAGTCAAAATTAATTCCATTTGTAATAATGCGGAATATAATTTCATAGGCTATCTTTTGGTTTCACAATCATTAGATGATTTGGAGAGATGATTTCAATAGTATGACACAAGACATAAAGTGCAAATAGTTTGGTAGACTTTCATTAAGATTTAAGAGAAAATCTTCAGACATAAACTTACTTTGTAGGTAGATGGATGATAAACAGTTGTATTGTCAAAACCTTACAATAGTTTTGAACCCTTTAAAAGTGTGATTTCTTCAGTAGTACTAGACGCATAACTATAACATTCATGAATTGAAGTGTTTAGGTAACTATGTACTTGTGATATTTTTGGTACATGGTCAATAATGGGAGTTTTGCTCCCACATAAAACAATTTAATACGAAACGAAAGCTTGTGTTTTTCTTCTTAATGTTGGGTTAAAAACTAAAAACGCCCTCAAAGTGAAATAAGACTACGCAGCAAAGATACGTATATATCAATTGAAGTATTAACTCAAAAACAACTCATTCCATTGGCGACCATTTTACGAGAGAGACAAAAATCTTGTGTTCACAGGCAGTTTGATACGAACGGGTTATGTTCTCATATTTGATAGAAATAAGCTGAATTTGTACTATATCTCTTCATGAAGTTAAGAAGGGCCCCTTAACGCGCAAAAATGTATATTTTAGTAAATAACGAAATGAGCTGATTTTCTAACAAACCCTCAATTCTCCTTTTATTTTTTACGTCTACACAATGCATCAAATAAGTATTGTAATACACGAGAGATGCTTGTGTTCTGCTATCTTCCGATGCATTTATCTCACATTGGTTAAAGTGTATCGTTGCGTTCGTAGGCTTCCGCGGCCGGAGTCAATACATTCTTGGCTCTCCGGGATGAGCCGCGTCTCGGTCAACTGGACTAGACCCAGACGCAGCTCATCCCGGATAGCCAAGAATGCAATGTGTATCGTTCTTGACACATGTCTTCCATTTGTAGAAGCCGAGAGAGAGAGAGAGAGAGAGAGAGAG
>BOPP01000005.1:15117516-15145455 GCA_017312745.1 Gryllus bimaculatus | reverse complement strand
GTGACGATAACTGCTTACATACTCCAGGATGTCAAAATATTCTGTACAAGTTGAACACAGCTCCCCTCCGCGCTCCTACCCGACTCAAACACCGGCTTCCCCACATTTCCCGCCCTCCCCCACCTCCCCCAACCACTCCGCCCCTTCCACATCCGCAGGCTCGGCTCGCTCGACCTTCTTTCATGGTGCGGCAACCCCCCGCTTCCTCCGCAACGGACCGAAGTTTAAGTACCTTCCCAGGAACACTTAACAGGAAGGTGCCCCTCGGCTCGGTTTGGGAAGGGTCTCGTCAACCCGCCTCGGGCATTTGGTTTTCTTGGGGCCGTTCTTGGTTGGTGTTGTGGTTGTGTGTGTTGGTGTGTGTGTGTTGTGCGTGTGGGCGTGGCCGTGCGTGCGGCGCGCCCGATGTTGGGAAGCCGAGATACTAAGAGTAGTGCACTGGCGGTCTCGGTCTGAGGGGTCTCGGGTTCAAACCCTCGTGCCAATGGTTTTTTGGTTGTGGTGGTGTTGTGTGGTGTGTGTGTGTGTCGTTGTGGCGTGTGCGTGTGCGTGTGCGCTGTGCGTGTGGCTGTGCGTGTGCGTGTGTGTGTGGTTGTGGTTGTGTGGTGTGTGTGTGTTGTGTGTGTTGTGTTGTTGTGTGTGTGCGAGCGGAAGTAGCCAAGATCATAAGGCAGTAGTGCCTGGCGATCTCGGACCGGAAGGTCACGGGCTCGAGTCCGCCTCTGATGTTGTGTGTGTGTTTCAGGTTTGTGTTGTCCAGTTCCTCCTTTATCATCAATCATCATCATCATCCTCATTTTACCTCATCCCTAGGACGTAAAAACCATGGGTGTAAAAACGATTGAGGCATGAAAATGCTGAAAATCCCCCCCATAATAGCTCACGTGCCCTCTACCTCGATAAAACGGCAATTCGCGGGGAAAGAGGCCTGAATATTTCAATCAGTAGCAGCATTCAACCACTCTAATCCAGTTTTTGAGTCGCAAGAGGGTATGACTATTGATGTTGATTCTGGGGCCACCAAATTTTTGGAGATAATTGGAGAGGGACCTCAATGTGTAGGTCGGCGACAGATTTCAGTTCGCGGTGCGGTGAAGGATTCAGACTCCTCCCGGGGCACTAACTTACGCAGTATGACCTAAGTGTTGGACTTACAAGTAAAATACTTTACTGTCATTCACTCACTTGGGAGAAACGTTTTTGTTGTCAACATACTTACCTAATTATCTGGGATACGCGAAGGACGCAATCAGATAGGTCATACTTATTGTTTACTGGCGGACAAAGTGGTATTCGCGCAGGGTTTAGAGAGTTCCTTTCCTCCTTTCGTCTCAGCCCTTAGTCACTCAACTCTTTGACAGATCTTAATTTACACCAACTATGCGATCAAAACCTTTCATAATAAATAATTTCAATAAGAATAATTAGTTAAGGATACAATCCGCAACCAATTCGATTTCGATTCTTTCGAAGCCATAGGAACAGGATCATCCATCGCTGGGTCACGAATAGGAGTGGGACAAGATTAGAGGAAGGAATGTTCGCTGCACGTGTCATAGCCCACGTATGAAGATTTGCTAACCCGACAATCACTTGGATTAACAGAAGGAAACCTCTTGTTATTGCATAATAAACTACTAGGAGGAAGCGCCTGGTAAGGATGTCTCATCGATCACCGAGTTAGAACAGTGGGTTTAGCGTCAGAGCACTAGTTGCCGCTGTTTTGCGGACGCTGAAGGCAGATCCTAGTTTGAGTTGGCGTGGTCGATAGGACTGCTGGGGAATAACCCTCCCTGTCGAGAGGAGAATTCTTAGTTTTCGTGATACAAGCGAATGCGAAGCATTCCTGCGGGCTAATGGCGAGTCTTGGCCACGTAAAATAAGGAATGAATTCCAAATCAAGTTTCCTAACAAACGGGGTCCAGACCGCGCGCGATTCTTATCGACTCCCGTTCTTCTCATATATTCTCCCCGTACACACCCTACACTGCATGCACTACACTTCTGCAAATATGCGAAAACAAGAAACAGCTGTGCATGATATACGGGACTTAGGGGTGGTCTTGATGGAGGGTGTTTCTGGAAGGGAAATGGCCCCAAGTCGACTATAGGAAAGGCACCAATATCACTATCCTTTTGGTGGGAGCAACAGCCGTACATCAGGATACAACGTTATTATCTAATTGGTGCATATGAATTGACAGTTCAAGTGCTAAGAAATCGACTATCAGTCGATTATATGCCAACTCGGTAAGATAGAATGCACTGCAGTTCATTGCCAACACATTATTTATTAAAATAGCAGCTTTTTGATGGTATGCCATCATCATCGATTTCGCTGTATGGAAGCTACAAAAAGACTAGATAGACATTTGTGGCTTCCATACTAGCAGAAAACTAAATTGATGATAGGTAGCTATCGAAAGCTGCTATTTTAATAATAATAATTGTTGGTGAATTGACGGCGCATATAATTAATTTCATTGAAATGCCCACAAAAACTCACCAATTACCATCATCACTCACTTCTCTAAACTTCAGTAGCGGTGTCGTAACTGGCGCTCACAGGATTCTGAGCGTGGGCGATAGCGGATCGAAAACGAATAGGGATCGTAGTTTCAATCGATCGTGTAAACGATTGGCGTTCCAACATTTGAATGCAAAACATTCCAATAGGAACTGTTGCATGCTTATTATATTGAAGAAACATTTCATGATGAAGGATTTACCTTGATAAGTTTCGATATTCAGTCACAATATAATAATATCTGTGCTTCGTGAAGGATGGAGGAATGATTGAACGAAAAAAATTTTTAAATGTTTTTAAGTTAAAAGCACACAATCAATACTTATTAATTTCTCGTCTGATCCGCACGATACGAGAATGCGCCCACTCCGTTGTTGATATCAATCATTTCATCAATCATTGATTGATTTAATCGTCAACCGTTAGATGGAAAAAATTATCATTCATCACGGATACTCTAGCTCCTTTATTAAGGTAGATGAAAGACTACGCAAACTACAGGATTTCATTTTCTTAACAGTCACCGCTACAGTATTTGGATGTTCAACTGTAGAAGCGTGTTTGGGGGGACGTCATTTAGTAATTTTGAAAAAAAAAGTCTTTTCTCAAAACAATACAGATTTGAAACTGCCTTTATAGTCGCATGAGGTGTGGTAATCTGTTCCTTCCTTTCTCTTTATTGAATCATGGAATTTTACTTTACCGAGACAAGCCTAAAGTTGAAGGATACCGGTTCATGAACCTTTTTTCATATTACTGACCTATTTCATAATACATTTACTACGCAATCCCTTATCACTATGAAGATTGATTAGATTTTTCGATTAATGTGAAAACAGGCTGTGCATTTTGTGAAAATTTAATGCAACTGGTTATTAGCCAAAATGTATCAACGATGATTAGTTAACCAATTTATTTTATAGGCATGGAAAAATATACAGCTAACTTATATATTACATATTACTGTTTTATAAACGATAGTTTGTTTCTGGAAAAATATTTTCTTTGAGGAAAAGGGTTACAATGAGTAAAGAGAAATAATGTTCTGTTTACAATGAAAGAGAATAAAATTCTCATTTAAAAATAATTTATATTTCACATTTAGTTTATGTATCATTCAGGTAGAAATGTAAGACAAACATAAGTTCTAAAGGCAATTTTACTATTAATTTCTGACACATTCTGACATTGTTTCGGAATTTCTATTCATTTTTAGATATTTAAGGGTTTACGTTTAGTCCGTCTGGGGCAGACTAAATGCATTACACTTTTCCCGTCAATAAAATGACAAAAATAATTAAAATAACAAAAAACAGAGAAGTTTGGAATAAAAAGCATTTCAAGAGAACAATGAGAAGAGAAGAGACATAAATTAGTGTTTCTTCACGAACATATGAAGGAAGTAAATATATTTATTAAATTTCGATGAATCCTGACGCAGAGATATGTCCTTATACAACAACAATCGCAATCCATCCAATATGGAAAACCGCACGATGCCCACGTTTATCTGGCAATTAAAAATTGACTGGTATGTGTAACGTGACTTGTGTGAACGTTGGAGATTTCAAGACGAATGCAATAACTGCTATTGCCACCTGCGAAAACATGAACGGCCCATCTGATGTGCTTCCAAACGATGCGGTTGGCGGCTCTTGAACAGTTCCATTGGGCGCCTCACGCGGATTTTTGGAATCCCAGGCGACGTCGTTCAGTTTCAATAATAAATCCACCAGCTTCCAACTCAGCTGAAGGAAAGCACTAACCTTTCTCTGAACGGCCACCTTTCGAATGATATTCCAGAGTGTAAGCGGAATATAGAGACATTCTTTCAACATTTCAAACGCAGAATGGCCGGAATCTTGTGCTTGAAGGGGAGGGCTGATGTCCAAGATTTGATACATAGGAAGACATGCTTTAGTGAATCTTCAGCTGTCTTTTTCTTTCCTTCAAAAAAAGTAGGTCCATTTGATCTAAAATGAAAAAAAACTTAGTTGTCTTCTTTTTGCTGAGGAGTTGAAAAATTTGTTGCTCGCGAAAATGCACAAAGAAAATAGCAAAAGCAGGAGTTGAGAATATTCGTTGACATCGTACACAACATCATCTAACTCCTCAATGGACTACACCTGTGTTTCATACGACAAGGAAACTGCTAAACACTAGGAAAAAGAATCAACAATGATGAGCTAAATACATGTAAACACAAAAGAAAAAATATACGCTCTTCCATGTGTAATTTTAATCTAACCCAGAAACGTTTCTAAGAACTTCTAAACGCCGCTTCTGAAAGCGTAAAGCTTAGAAGTGGTGCTAAAAGACATAGGGCACTAAAACGAAGCCATTAATCCGGCAAACAATGCAGAAAATGCATACAGAGGAGATACTCGTCGAGAGAGCTTCCTGCTTTTTTTACTAGAAAACAGAAGTTTTCATTGAATGTGGGGTATAAATTACTGGATTCTCTTTCTCGTGTGTGCCAATGTAATTCCACAACAGAAAGCGCGAGCATATCAAATGGCATCCACTTGTCTTCACAAACGCACCAATTAGGTACCTGTTCGGAAATCTCAGACCAATTTGCGACGTAGGTAATGAACGACTCGTCCCATGATATCTGAGACGAATATTAAGGTTTTTGATTATTGTGCCATCTTGTCCTCCCGAGTGTCCATCCGCTTGGTGCAGTTATTTACAGAATGTTGTGAAGGAATATCTTCTGGCACGAGTAAGTGAAACAGAAGCAGCATTGAGGTGATGTATGCTTATGATTGTTGATTCTATTGCAAATGTTCCCTGCTCTGGTAGGTAAAAAAACTATTCTGATTCCAACAAAGGCGTATCGATGTAGATAAGTTCACAACAACTTTAAACTTCACTTTTGAATAAATTTGTTCACATGTTTGTTTCAAAATAACCAATGCCTACGTATTCAATCCCATGTGTATGCAGTTTATGTTCCCGTTCGACTAAATATCCGTGCATGCATGCCCAGAATGAGGGAGTACAAATGTAAGACCGGCAACAAAACAGAAAGGCGAATTCGTGTAATTCGCAGTTCCGAGAACAAAACTACAACACCAGGCCGTGACAGCCGGAAGCGTCTCGTAGTCTCTTTCGCACTTGGAACCGAGCGCCGCTATTAACAACGAACCTTTACGCTGGAGATATGCGGAGGGCGTTCCAGTTCAATGATTCTCGTTGGTTCAGCCACCACTACTGTGGCCACACGTCGGTCTTCGAGGGCAGGAGCTCAAGGCAGTGACGTCCGCTAGAAGCCCTAGGAAGGCTGTGTGTCGACAGGCGGGGGCAGAAGAGATCGTCCTGGTGCCTGAGGATTTGCTGCGCTGGTGTAGTTATGAGTAGCGGGTCTGAGTAGTAACATTTAGGTGTTGCATATTACGTAGAAATATATTTTTGAAATGTCTATTGGTCACAGTTATCCTGTCACTTACTAACTTTTTCTGGAGAGATCATTAACAGTACAGTTTTGAAGGATTCGCAATATTGCTTACGAAGAACGTACTACTCAAATTACTTACTACAAAAATGCAACAGCGAATCTCTGTAGTTAATATCATGGGTGGAATATTTTACGCCTATAGATTACGATGGATAGTAAACTGACTACTAATTTTTGGCTAGTCTATGAACAAAGAAAAGTCACGTATCATTAAATTGTTGCAACGTTAAAAATAGATCTAGTCATCTCGGAAAATCATTTCAGAGCAGAAAATCATATTCAAATTAGCTAAGTAAACTATCTAAATGAAAGCAGAGTCGATATGAATTATAAAATCTTTCCCATAGAAGTAAAACTGCATAAAGCTACTTTAAGGGAGAGATTTGTATTGGCATCCGCAATCATTTGACGACGTTCAAAGGAAAACTGTTTGTAATTCCGATAATTAGTCACAATGCAGTCGTCTATTGAGTTTATTCGTGACGTTAACGAGAAATGAGTTGATATGAGGAAAACGGTGTTTTCGCGTGAGCAAATGCTCTTGTCATCAGGAAAAACGTAATAAAAATATCAAAAAGAAATAACTGACCTTAAATTGTTTATTTCAATATTGTTAAAGGTCAATCTTCTTCTAGAGCGCAAGATGAGGTTTGAATTTAAGGGAATGTAAAATATAATTCACTCAAAACACGATAAAGTTTAATGAGTCATGTATTATCTTTGCTGTTGCTGTACTAATAATTGTACTTGGTTAAAAATTTACAGAAAACTAGTTTGATTTTTGTAGTGCTATTTTGAACACAGTAATAAGTTCGGAAAAATTGTGTATTTTTGACAAGAGCATTCTTTTTAATTTCAATTTGTATTAAGTGTCATAAAGACGGAAACGTAATAAATACGCAAAAACACTATATCCAACTAAGGGAAGGTAACATAAAGAGTAAATTCAATTCCACCATTGCTTTGAATTTAGTTCAAAGTCAAAAACTTCATGCTTACTTTTAGACCACAATTTCAAGAGTGTGCTGAGACCAGAAAAATAAACTGTAATACATAATAGCCATATCATGACTATCTCATTTTGTACTTAAGTACGACCTAAGGTTCTGACGAACCCTTGCAAAAGTCAATTTATTGATATGTAAGTGAACGTCGATATAATCACTATGAGGGTGTGAGTTCGCCTAGCAGTGGCAGACACTGACAGAACCTGTGTCCATGCTGCTCTAGAATAAATATTTACCCTTAAAGCTGGCAGTACACTTCTTTTAACATCATGTCATACTCTTTGAACTTGTTAATAACTAAATATGTTCTTGAGTATTGGTTTTTTCTTTTCTTTCTTTTCTTTCCTTTCCTCTAAAAACATACGTCAGTATCTGATGAGATACTACTGTGTATTACAGTGTTTTTGGGATGACAAATCAAACAGTTGCGTTTACAAAAATAGACAGTCCTTTTGTACGTTGTTGAAAGGAAAGGCTTTTATTCATCAATAATTATAAAATAGTTATATATACAAGTTAATTAATATTTATAACTGAATAATATATGATAAAATTATTAGGGTTTGAACATTTTTAGTTAATTTATTTGGTCGGCAAATTTTTCTCCGGTACATTTTATGATTACATACACTTGGGCGATTACATTACCGTTTATATACCTTTTATTCAATATAAATGTTAGATACTATCTGAATTTTGCTGAATGTAGGTGATGATAGAGACGGGTTGTGATAGTGAGAGTCGGTAAGAGTGGGTCAGTGCGGAGGGGGAATAGAGACGAGAGCTGAGCGAGGAACGTAGAAGGGGGAGGGGGGGCGAGTGCGTGGGTCGAGTCTGAGGCGTGGACCGGACCGGGGAGTTTGGAGTGGATTCAACAGCGGTGCGGATGGGCGCGAAGCGGTCGCAAGGCGTGGCAGGGGAAGGACAGGAGCGGAGATAGGCCGGGCGGAGACGGAAGGAGGGACGGGGCTGAGATGGAGGTGGAAGGGCAGGGTGGTGGGAAAGGGCGAAGGTGAACAGCGGGAACGAGGTCGGATGGTGGAGAAGGCGACGTTACTGCGGACGGAGGCAGAGCAGGGATGAAGCGTGGCCATCTCTCATAGATTTACTTACTAAAACCTAGAAATATATTGTGTAATAAAAAATAGACATTATCACTAAGGAAAATTAATATTTAATTTGCTGTTGATTACGTTTTAAACCATAATTTATGATAAAAAATAGCCTAAAGGTATGCTGGTACTTCAATGTGCCTTTAATGTGCAATGCTGCTGAATTCAATGGTTACATTATAAAGCAGCGTAGTTTACATGTTTCAGATATCACGTGCTTTAACAACATCACGTACTCGTTTATATATCAGTACTTACTTTTTACGAAACAGTTGATTCTGTCAGTTTTGGAGCTAAAATCGACCGAAAGATAGTTGTGCAGGTTTGAGATGTGTCTAACTGATGCCTACTTTGTGCAAAACATTTGTATGAAAATAACTGTAACACCTACATTTGAATGTTTCCTCTACATACGACTGCTTGTGCAGCAACCTGGTGTGATCACGGCGGCGACCTTCGCCGGGCTGGATCGCGACGCTCGCTGAGCTGCGGATGGGGCGACGCTGTCAGCGCTGACGGGGGCGCTCGGCTGCAGCTGGCGAGCGCGCCTGCCGACCTCAGCCGCAACCTCGAGCTGGCGAGGTGGCGCGCGCGGCTTCTCCATTCTGCCGCACTGCACACCTAACCTCAGCCGCACCTGCTGCAGCTGCTTGCCCAGCACGGCGCTGCAGACCTCGCTGCGCCAGCTCTCTCGCTCGACCTCAGCCGCAACGGGGGCTGATAGCTGCTGCGCCTGAGCTGTGCAGCACACCAGGAGCTGCAGGAGTCTACCTCTCCACAACGGGTGCAGGTGCGGGCCCTACCCGTTCTCTCAACACTTCTCCTCTCCGCATGCGTCTCCCTTATTTTATCTTTTTCGCTTTAACAGTTGTTTTTCATTCTGTTCTCCTCTTGTTCTGGTCTGATTAAACTTTTCATTGCAATTTTTCCTGAATTAAATTTTTTATTTATCCTTGGTCTTGCTCGTCTATCGTTTTCTATTATTTACATCATGTCCTTTGTTTACGTTCACGTTCGTTTTGTTTCAGTTCTTTATTACTTCTTCCATTTATTTCAAGTCATTTTATTTCGTAAAAATAAATTATGTCTGTCATGATTCATTTGTATTCAATATTAAACGAGCTACAATACTTAATGATTATTTATAAAATTGAGCACGTGCTGAGCAAGCCGCTGGCAGTTTAGTTTGTCTATTTCCAGGAATTTAAAATTCAGACAAGCTCCATAATATGGGCCTCTTGCAACTATCCAATTATTCTAATCCGTTCACGATATGAAAATGAAGATTTCTCCCACAGTTGAATCAAGGAGTTAGCTAGTATTCGTAAATCATGCTGTTTTCATATTGTTAGTATTATTTGTTATGTTTTTATTGTAAAAATTACAGTCATCTTAATTTCTAATGGAAATATTAATAACGGCTTTTTCATCAAGCAAATAATAGGGGTCATAAACAAAGTAAAGCAGTGAAATATTATACTATTGTTAAAAGCAAATTGAGTTAACTTAAAACATGATCATTTCGAATGCAAGCCAGTATCTTGGTGGACACGTTAAACTGCGTGTTCCACAAATAAGAGAATTGTTCTTATAAATTCACATGAATATTTGATCGTATCCATGTTTGTTTTGAGAATTAAAAGGAATCCTAGAAAAAGCGTAGACCATCCAGTGATGGAAAATAGAAACACTAATCCTGTATTTTAATGATTAATTATAAGTAGGTTCCTGAATACCCAATTTATTTCATATAGCTATAATGGATGTACACAAAACAGTTCGCAATCGCTCTTTGCCTTAGTGTTATCGAACAGCGATTAGTACAGGCCGAGTGCGTCATCGGCGCTGCAACATTTCTAGTTTGCATGTTGTGAGCATTTAAAAAACGTCCTGTTCACACAAGTCAGATTTCAGATAAACGGCTACAAAATGAGAGAAAACAATATTTCTCAACTTACATAAATACACTAATACATTTCTTTGAAACAAACAGACGTTCGTGGTCATAAAATCACAATCTCAGGTAGCTTCATATATATACGAGATTATAAATGTAATTTTCGAGGTTTGTCTGAATATCCAGACATTGCTGTTGATTGTCAACCTTTAAATCCCATAAAGCAAGGAACAAAATAGGATCATGACGTAAGTGTATGATGAGGTTTATTTACCGATTAAATTTTGTCTTTTCTCATTTTTCACTTTCTAATCATTTATCTGATGTTCCCAACCTGAAATGTAACTCGATTCAAAACTTTATTTGGAGCAAAGCCGTGATCGAAACGATTGATTAGTAATTACTTCTATTTTCCCCTATAAAAGTGCATGTTTAACTTGCAAAGGCAACAATTGTAACTGCGATGCTACAAATTGTTTTTTGGGAAATAGTAAAAGCGTGATTGCCTTTTAAATTCTCGGCTATGCCGGGGGACGGGCCGCTGGACATGTCGCAGGCTTTATCAGGGCAGTGAGTCAAGCCAACAACGTCAGGCGTTCTCCGGAGTAGCCGAGAATTATGATAGAACCGCGGAAGCTTTATCTGTACATGCTGCCTTTTTCCAAGCATGGGGAATACACGTACCAGAGAAGTTGATAGAGGGTTGCTCTTTGAAGAGGGATTGTGACGCGTCTTTGTTGCGCAGGAGATCCCGGAAGGCGCGGTTCGGCGGCGACCTGCAAAACTGACGGTGATCGACGGCTGTCGGCAACAACACATCGCAACATCCGCCCGGGCGCGTTTCACGGGGCTGGCCAGCATTCGCGGGCGTGTCGCTGCCCGCAACCGCTCAGTGCTTCACAGCGGGCGAGCTGTTCCGCGCGGCGCCGGCGCGCCACTCGTGCTGAGGACTCGACCTGTCGGACACCGAGCTGAGCTTACCTGTTCCCGTTCGTCCGCACGCACGGCGCAGGTCTGCGCCGCTGCACGTTCGCACAAACGCTTCTCCTTCTTCCCGCGAGCTGTGCGTGGCCTGCGCGCGCTCGAGGAGCTCGACGCCTGAGCGGCAACCGCTCAGAGGTCGAGGAGCTCGACTTCGCGCGCCTAGCCCCAAACTGCGCGGTGGTGCGGCTGGCGCGCACAGCATCGAGGCCGTCGCGAGTCCGCCTTCCACAACTCCTCGCAGCTGCAGTGTGGACGCCCCCCTTCCCTCCGGATCAGCCATTATGGCCGAAAGGCAGGCACATGCATACGACTGTCAACAATTCCGTTGAGATGTTTGAGATAGATTATATTCATCTGAGTAGTATCTGTAATGACGTAGGGGGAAAAGATATCTGCGCAAGTTCTTGAGTTCCAGAATCTGGCGTCATTTCAACTATAAATTATTGCAAGATGAGTAAAAGATTTTAAAGAATAAGTAAAATAAATTTTAAATATCCCAAGTTAGCAATATTATGAAAAAAATAGTCATTTTGTTCTGAGTGTATAAATCTTATTGATTTTCAACTAATCTCTAAAAATCCATTAACTCTGTAATATTTATCAAATACTATAAAATGTCTATATGTTGTTCATCTAAGCATTAGGTTAGAGTGTATAGTTTCATACATATTATCATGCAACAGATTTTTTCAGCATTGTAACATTTCTGGCACACACGCAATATTTCAAGGAATTGTCTTAGACGAATTTCTACATAAACGAGTAATATTACGAACGATCGATGTTTTCACATAAGTCATTGGCTTACTTGGGGACAGTGTAGGTGCATGAACAGAGAAAAAACTGTAGTTAACAGCAATCTATATCTAATTAAACTCCTCAACATTCATTAATTCCGAGATGAGCTGTTTTTTGTTAAGGGGTCAACAGTTTCATTCGCAACGTCGAAATAATTTGCAAAAAGAAGACAACGAAAACATTAAAAGAACATGAGTCGTTAACGTTGCAAAAAAATAGAATTTCGGATCTTAGCGCTGTGGTGAATTTCGTACGCATACGCAAATTTGAAATTTCTCTTCGGACAAGCGCTCGGCAAGTCGAACCCGCTGCCAAGGCATGGCAATGTCGTCCTTTGCTGAGCGTTGTGGCGGGTGCGCAGCGCAGGTGTGGACTGAGCGACAAACCGGCTGAGCGCGTGGCGAGCGCACCTCGAGCCTGTGCGCCTCGAGCTGCTCGACTGAGCGCCAACACACTGGCGGAGCTGCCCGACGTCGCTGTTCGAGCGCTCGCGCACTGCAGATGCTCGAGACATAACTCGCCGGAACAGTTCCGAGGTGGGTCCCTCCCTTACTCTCTCTTCTCTATCTGTCTCTATTGTTCTAGTCTGTTCTATTGTCTCTTCTCACTCTGTCTCTCTCTGTCTCTCCTCTCTGTCTCTCTTCTCCGTCTTCTCTCTGTCTCTCCTTTTCTCTCTGGCCTCTCTGCTCTCTGTCTCTCTCCTGTTCTCTCCGTCTCTCTCTGCTCTCTCTGTCTCTCTCTTCTGTCTCTCTCCTGTCTTCTCTGGTCTCTCTCTTGTTCCTGTCCTTATGTCCTGTGTCTCTGTCTGTCTCTCTCTTGTGTCTTCTGTCTGCTGGTTCTCTTGTTTCTCTCCTCTGCTGTGTTCCTGTCTTCTCTCGTTGTCTCTTCTCTTCTCCTCTCTCTCGAGACAGAGAGAGAGAGACAGATAGAGACAGATAGAGACAGATAGAGACAGATAGAGAGAGAGAGTAAGGGGGAGGGACCCACCTCGAACTTGTTCCGGGCGAGGTTGATGTTCTCGAGCATCTGCAGGCGCGAGCGCTCGAACAGCGCGTCGGGCAGCTCCGCCAGGTGGTTGGCGCTCAGGTCGAGCAGCTCGAGGCGCACCAGGCCCTCGAAGGTGCGCTCGCCCACGCGCTCCAGCCGGTTGTCGCTCAGGTCCAGCACCTGCGCATGCGCACGCGCACAACGCTCAGCAAAGGGACGACATGCCATGCGCTTGGGCAGCGGGTTCGACTTGCCGAGCCGCTTGTCCGAAGAGAAAATTCAAATTTGGTATTGCGTACGATTTCACACAGCGCTAAGATCACGAAATTCTATTTTTTTGTAACGTAATAACGACTCATGTTCTTTTAATGTTTTCGTGTCTCTTTTGCAAATTATTTCGACGTTGCGAAGGGGAAACTGCTTTGGATCCCTTACAAAAACATGCATCATCTGGAATTAATGAAATGTTGAGGGAGTTTAATAGGTATAGATTGCTGTTAATAACAGTTTTATTTTCTCTGTTTGCCCTACCTGTCCAAAGTAACCAATGACTAATGTGAAACATCGATCGTTCGTAATATTACATCGTTTATGTAGAAATTCGTCTAAAGACAATTCCTTAAATAATTGCGTGTGTGCCAGAAGATTGGTTACAATGTTGAAAAATCTGTTGCATGGATGATATGTTTGAACATATACATCTAACTAAAATGGTAGAGTAACAACATATAGAACATTTCATAGTATTGTGATAATTATTACAGAGTTAATGGATCTTTTAGAGATCTAGTTGAAAACCAATAAGATTTCTACAACTCAGAAACAAAAATGACTATTTTTCAAATATTGCTAATCTTGGGATATTTAAAATTTATTTTTACTTATTCATGTTAAACTTTTACTCATCTTTCAACTATTTATAGTTGAAATGACGGGCAGGGATTCTGGAACTCAAGAAAACTTGCGCAGATAATCTTTTCCCCCCTACGTCAGATACAGATACTACTTCAGACTGAATAAATCTAAATCTCAACTCTCAACGGATTGGTTGACAGTCGTTTGCATGTTGCCTGCCTTTGAGCCCATAGATGGCGGGGGGAGGGGGGCGCTCACCTGCAGCTGCGAGGAGTTGTGGAAGGCGGACTCGCTGACGGCCTCGATGCTGTTGCGCGCCAGCCGCAACACGCGCAGCTTGGGCAGGCGCGCGAAGTCGAGCTCCTCGACGCTCTTGAGCGCGTTGCCGCTCAGGTCGAGCTCCTCGAGCGCGCGCAGGCCCACGATCAGCTCGGCCGGGAAGAAGGAGAAGCGGTTGTTGGCGACGTGCAGGCGGCGCAGCTGCGGGTGCGTGCGGAACGACGACGGGAACAGGTAGCTCAGCTCGTTGTCCGACAGGTCGAGCTCCTCGAGCGAGGTGGCGCCGCCCGGCGCCGCGCGGAACAGCTCGCCCTTGAAGGCGCTGAGGCGGTTGCCGCGCAGCGACACGCGCCGGATGCTGGCCAGCCCCGTGAACGCGCCCGGGCGGATGTTGGCGATGTGGTTGTGCGACAGGTCGATCACCGTCAGGTTCTGCAGGTCGCCGAACGCGCCTTCCGGGATCTCCTGCGCAAGACGCGTCACAATCCTTCTTCAAAAGCAACCCTCTACAACTCTCCTGGGTTACGTGTATTCTCCATGCTTGGGCAAAGGGCAGTCATGTACACGTAAGCTTCCGCGGTTCTAATCCATAAATTCTCGGCTATCCGGGAGACGCTGCGTTGTTGGCTGTGACGTCACTGCCCTGAGGAAGCCTGCGACATGTCAGCGGCGTTCCCCGGATAGCCGAGAATTTAAAGGGCAATCACGCTTCTTAACCTAGTTCCTCAGTTGTAGCATCGCAGTACAATGTTGCCTTTGCAAGTTAACATGCACTTTTATAGGGGAAAATGAAGTAATTCTATAATCGTTCGATCACGGTTTGTCAAATAAAAGTTTGATCTGAGTTACATTTCAGGTGGGAACATACAATAATGATAGAAGTTGAAAAATGAGAAAAGACAAAATTTATCGGTAAGTAAACCTTCAAGTCATACACTACGTCATGATCCCTATTAGTTCCTTTGATATTATGGTAAAAGGTTTGATCAACAGCAATGTCTGGATATTCTAGACACCTCGAAATACATTTATAATCTCGTTATATATGAAGCTACCTGAGTTGTGATTTTTGCACGAAGGTCTGTTGTTTCAAAAGTGTATTAGTGTATTATGTAAGTTGAGAAATATTGTTTTCTCTCATTTGTAGCCGTTTATCTGATAATCTGACTTTGTGAAAGGACGTTTTTTAATGACTCACACGATGCAAACTAGAAATGGTTCGAGAGCGATGACGCACTCGGCCTGTACAATCGCTGTTCGATAACACTGACAGGCAAAGAAGCGATTGCGAATGTTTTGTGTACATCCCATATAGCTATATGAAATAAATTGTGGGTTTCAGGAACCTACTTATAATTAATCATTAAAATACAGGAGTTAGTGTTTCTATTGCCATCACTGGAGTGGTCTACGCTTTTTCCTGGATTCCTCTTAATGTCTCAAAACAAAACATGGATACGATCAAATTGTTCATGTGAACTTTGATAAGAACAATCTTATTTGTGGAACACGCAGTTTACAGCTGTGTCACCAAGAACTGGGCTTGCGATTCGAAAAATGAATGTTTTAAGTTAACTCAATATTGCTTTTAAAACAATAGTAAATAATATTTCACTGCTTTACTTTGTTTATGACCTATCTATTGCTTGTGAAAAAGCTGTATTATATTTCCATTAGAAAATTAAAGATGCTGTAATTTTTACAAAATTAAAAATAAAATAATACTAACAATATAAACAGCAATATTTACAGCATACTAGCTTACTCCTTGATTTAGTACTGTGGGGAGAAATCTGCATTTTCATATCGTGAATCGATTAGAGATTATTGGGGATAGTTGCAGAGGCCCATATTATGGAGTTGTCTGAATTTAGAATTCTGGAATAGCAAACATAAACTGCCAGCCTGCTTCTCAGCAGTGTACAATTTTATAAATAATCATTAAGTTATTAGCTCAGTTTAATATTGATACAGAAGGAATCACTGACAAGACATAATTTAATTTTACGAAATAAAAGTGATTGAAATAAATGGAGAAAAGTAATAAAAAAGGAACGTGAACAAACGAACGTGAACGTAAACAAAGGGACATGATGTAAATAATAGAAAACGAATAGACGAGGAAGACAAGGGTAAATAAAAAATATAATCAGGAAAAATTAGAATGAAGAAGTTTATCAGACCAGAACAGAGAGGAGGACAGAATGAAAAAACAACTGTAAAGCGAATAAAGATAAAATAGAGAGGAGACGAATGCGGAGAGGAGAAGTGTGAGGAGGAACGGGTAAGGCGGCCCGCACCTGCACCACGTTGTGCGAGAGGTAGACCTCCTGCAGCTCCTGGTTGTGCTGCAGCAGCTCGGGCGGCAGCAGCTTCAGCCCCGTGCGGCTGAGGTCGAGCGAGACGAGCTGGCGCAGCGGGTGCAGCGCCGTGCTGGGCAGCAGCTGCAGCGGGTTGCGGCTGAGGTTGAGGTGCTGCAGCTGCGGCAGCTGCGAGAAGGCCGCGCGCGCCACCTCGCCCAGCTGGTTGCGGCTGAGGTCGAGCAGGCGCAGCTCGGCCAGCTGCAGCGGCGCGCCCGTCAGCGCTGCCAGCCGGTTCTGCCCCAGCCGCAGCTCCAGCAGCGTCGCGTCCAGCCCGGCGAAGGTCGCCGCCGTGATCGACACCAGGTGGTTGCCTGCACACGCAGTCGTATGTTAGGGAAACATTCAAATGGTGATGGGTGGTTTACGGTACTTTTCATAAAATGTTTTGCACAAGTAGCCATCGTTACTGACACATTCTCAAACCTGCACAACTAATCTTTCGGTCGATTTTAGCTCCAAATGAAGAATCAACTTTTTCGTAAAGAAGTAAGTACATGATATATAAAAGATGTACGTGATGTTTGTTAATGCACGTGATATCTGAAACATGTAAACTACGCTGCTTTATATGTACCATTGAAGTTCGAAGCAGCATTGCACCATTAAAGGCACCATTGAAGTACCAGGCACTACCTTTTAAGGCATATTTTTTTATCATAATAAATTATGGTTTAAAACGTAATCAACAGAAATTAAATATTAATTTTCCTTAAGTTGATAATGTCCTATTTTTTATATACACAATATTATTGTCTTAGGTGTTTAGTAAGTAAATACTATGAGAGATGGGCCACGCTTTCATCCCTGCCTCTGCCCTCCGATCCGCAGTAACGTCCGGCCCGTCCCTCCACCCCATCCGCACCTCCGTTCCCGCTGTCACCTTCGCCCCTTTCCCCACACCCTGCCCCCTTCCCACCTCCATCTCAGCCCCGTCCCTCCTCCGTCTCCGCCCCGGCCCTATCTCCGCCCTGTCTCTTCCCCTGCCACGCCTGCGACCGCTCCGCGCCCTCGCCACCGCTGTGAATCCACTCCAAAACTCCCCGGTCCGGTCCACGCCTCCGACTCCGCCCACGCACTCGCCCCCACCCTCCCCTCCTTCTACGTCCTCGCCTCAGCTCTCGTCTCTATCTCCGCCCTCGCCACTGTCCCCACTCTTACCGCTCTCACTTCCACACCCGTCTCTATCATCACCTACTTCAGGCAAATTCAGTAGTTTACAGTTTATTTGAATAAAAGGTTAAACGGTAATGTAATCGCCAAGTGGTGTAATAATGAATGTACCGGAGAATTTGCCGACCAAATAAATTAACTAAAAATGTTCAAAACCCTAATAATTTTATCATATTTATTCAGTTATAAAATATTTAAGTTAACTTAGTATATATTAACTGATTATTATAATTATTGATGAAATAAAAGCACTTTTCTTTCAACACTACTAACAAGATGTCATATTTTTGTAAACGCAACTGTTTGATGTCATCCAAAACAAGTAATACACTAGTAGTATCTCATCAGCATACTGAAGTGATGTTTTTAGAGGAAAGGAAAGAAAAGAAAAGAAAAGAAAAAAAATCACATACTCCAAGAACATATTTAGTTATTAACAAAGTTAAAGAGTATGACATGATGGTTCAGAAGTGTACTGCCAGGCTTTAAAGGGTAAATATTTTATCTTAGAGCAGCATGGACACAGAGTTCTGTCAGTGTCTTGCACTGCTAGGCGAACTACACCCTCATAGGTGATTTTATCGACGTTCACTTACATATAATAATTGACTTCTTGCAAGGGTCGTCAGAATACTTGTCGTACTTAAGTACAAAAATGAGTAGTCATGATATGGCTATTATGTATTACATTTTATTTTTCTGGTATGCACACTCTTGAAATTTGTGTTAAAAGTAGCATGATAGTTTTTTGACTTTGAACTAAAATTCGAAAGGCATGGTGGAATGAATTTCTTATGTTTACATTCCCTTAGTTGGATATTAGTGTTTTTGCGTGATTTTACAGTTTCCGTCTTTTATGGACACTTACATACAAATATGAAATTAATAAAATGAATGCTTCTTTCAAAATAAATAACACACATTTTCCTGAACTTATTAGCTGTGTTCAGAAAAAATAGACAACTACAAAAAATCAAACTAGTTTTCTGTAATTTTTAACCAAGTACAATTATTAGTACAGAACAGCAAAAGATATACATGACTCATTAAACTTTTCTGTTGAGTGAAATTAATATTTTACATTCCCTTAAAACCTTACAAACCTCATTTTGGCTAGAAGAAGATTGACCTAAAAATATTTGAATAAACAATTTAGAGGTCAGTATAATTCTTTTTGATATTTTTATTACGTTTTTCCTGATGAAAGAGCATTTAGTCACGCGAAACACCGTTTTCCCTCATATCA
Source organism: Gryllus bimaculatus (assembly GCA_017312745.1). Taxonomy (NCBI): domain Eukaryota; kingdom Metazoa; phylum Arthropoda; class Insecta; order Orthoptera; family Gryllidae; genus Gryllus; species Gryllus bimaculatus. The sequence goes on along the minus strand of BOPP01000005.1, from coordinate 15,126,770 downwards.
ACTCATTTTCGATACGTCACGATAAACTCACATTAGACGACTGGCATTGTGACTAAATTATCGGAATACAAACAGTTTTCTGACGGTCGTCAAATGATTTCCGGATGCTCAATACAAAGTTTAAGTGCCTTAAAAGTCAGCTTTATGCGTTTTACTTACTATGGGAAAAGTATTTTTATAATCATATCCGAACTCTGCGTCAATTTAGATAGTTTACTTAGCTATTTGAATATGATTGTTGTCGTGAAAATGATTTCCGGAATGACTAGAATCTATATTAACGTTGCACAATTTAATGATACGTGACATTTTCCTTTGTTCATAGACTATCAAAAATTAGGTAGTCAAGTTTCTATCACATCGTAATCTATAGGCAGTAAAAATATCCCACCCATGATATTAACTGACAGAGATTCGCTGGTTGCATTTTTGTAGTAAGTAATTTGAGTACGTTCTTCGTAAGCAATATTGCGGAATCCTTTTCAAAAACTGTTTGTATTTATGAATGATCTCTCCAGAAAAAGTTAGTAATGTGACCAGGATAAACTGTGACCAGATTGAATTTTCAAAAATATATTTCTTACGTTATGGCAACACCTAAATTGTTACTACTCATGACCCAGCTACTCATAACTACACAGCGCAGCAAATCTCAGGCACGACGATCTCTTCTGCCCCCTGCTGTCGACACACAGCTTCCTAGGCTTCTAGCGGCACGTCTACTGCCTTGGCTTCCTGCCTCGAAGACCGACGGTGTGGCAGTAGTGGTGGCTGGAACCAACGAGAATCTTGAACTGAACGCCCTCCGCCATATCTCCAGCGCTAAAGGTTCGTTGTTAATAGCGGACGCTCGGGTTCCAAAGTGGCGAAAGAGACTACGAGACGCTTCGCTGTCACGGCCTGGTGTTGTAGTTTTGTTTCTCGGAAACTGCGAATTAACGAAGTGCCTTTCTGTTTTGTTGCCGGTCTTACATGATACTCCCGCATTCTGGCGTCATGATGCACGAGTTATTCTAGTACGAACCGGAAACATAACTGCCGATACACATGGGTTGAATAGAGGCATTGGTATTGAAACAACATGTGGAACAATTTATTCAAAAGTGAAGTTTAAAGTTGTTTGTGAACTGTTACATCGATACGCTTTGTTGGAAGTTCAGAACATAGTTTTGTTTACCTCATCGAGAGGAACATTTGCAAGAGAATCAACAATCATTAAGCAATACCTACCTCAAATGAATAGCGTTCCTGTTTCCTTACTCGTGCCAGAGTATTTCCTTCCAAATTCTGTAAATAACTGCACCGAGGGATGGACAGCTCGAGGACAAGATGCAAACATAATCAAAACCTTAATATTCCGTCTCAGAGCTTCATGGACGTGTCGTTCTGTACCTACGTCGCAAATTGGTCTGAGATTTCCGAACGGTACCTACATTGGTGGTTTGAAGACATTAGTGGATGGCCATTTTGATATGCTCGGCTTCGGTGTGGATTACATGGCACACACCGAGAAAGAGATCCAGTATTTATACCCACATTCAATGAACAACTTCTGTTTTCTAGTAAAAACAGGAAGTCTCTCGAGGGTATCTCCTCTGTATGCATTTTCTGCACTTGTTTGGGGATTAATTGCCTTCGTTTTAGTGCTATGTCTTTTAGCAACACACTTCTCAGGCTTTACGCTTTCAGAAGCGGCGTTAGAAGTCTTAAGAACGTTTCTCGGGTTAGGATTAAAATTCACACATGGAAGAGCGTATTTTTTGTTCTTGTGTTTACATGTATTTAGCGTCATCATTGTGAATTCTTTTCTAGCTTGTTTATACAGTTTCCTTGTCGTAATGAAACCAGGGTGTAGTCTTGAGACGTTAGATGATGTTGTGTACGATGTCAACGAAATATTCTCAACTCCTGCTTTTTCTAGTTTTCATTTGCATTTTCCGGATGAACAAATTTTTCAACTCCTCAGCAAAAAGAAGACAACTAGTTTTTTTTCATTTCTAGATCAAATGACCTACTTGAAAAAGACAGCTGAAGATTCACGTAAAGCATTTCTCTATGTATCAAAATCATTGGAATTTTATCGAGGCCTCCCTTCAGCGACAGATTCCGGCCATTCTCGTTTGAAAATGTTGAAAGAATGTCTTATATCTCCGTTACACTCTGGAATAATCATTCGAAAGGGGTGGCCGTTCAGAGAAAGGTTTAGTGCTCTCCTTCAGCTGAGTGTGGAAGCTGGGATTTTATTGAAACTGAACGACGTCGCCTGGGGGGAGTTCCCAGAACTCGGCGTGAGGCGCCCAATGGAACTGTCCAAGGAGCCGCCCCCCGAACCGCTCGTTTGGAAGCAAGTGCAGTGGGCGTTCATTGCGTTGTTCGCAGGGTGGGCAATAGCAGTTATTGCATTCGTCCTTGAAATCACCAACGTCACACAAGTCACGCGTACCAATACCAGTCAATTTTTAAATTGCCAGTAACGTGGAAGATCGTGTCGTTTTCCCAGTAGTTGCATCGTATTTGCGATGTTTGTTGTATAAGACATATTCTGGTCAGATTTCATCGAAATTTAATAAATTAATTTACTCCCATTCATATGGTTTCGTTGAAGAAACTAAAATTATGTCTCTTCTCTTCTCAGTGGTGTCTTCTTGAAATGTTTTTATTCCAAACTTGCTCTTGTTTTTTGTTATTTAATTATTTTTTGTCATTTTATTGACGTGTGAAAAGTGTAATGCATTTTAGTCTGCCCCAGACGGATAACGTAAACCGCTTAAATATTAAAAATGAATAGAAAATCCGAAAAATGTCAGAAATGTGTCAGAAATTAATAGTTAAAATTGCTTTTAGAACTTATGTTTTGTCTTACATTTCTACCTGAATGTACATAAACTAAATGTGAAATATAATATTTTTTTAAAATGATTAATTGTTATTTCTTCTTTCATTGTAATACACATATTTCTCTTTACTCCATTGTACCCTTTTTCCTCAAAGAAAATATTTTTCAGAACAAACTTGTTTATAAAACAGTAATATGTAATATATGTTAGCTGTATATTTTTCATGCCTATAAATAAATTGGTTAATAATCAGTCTTAGACATTTTGGCTAATAACCAGTTGCATTAAATTTTCACAAAATGCACACGCCTGTTTTCACATTAATCGAAAAAGTTCTTAATCAATCTTCAATAGTGATAAGGGATGCTGAGTAAATGTTTTGAAGATAGGAGTCAGTAAGTATGAAAAAGGTGGTCAGTGAACGGTAATCTTCAACTTTAGGAGTTGTCTCCGTGTAAAGTAAAAATGTCATTGATTTCAATTAAAAGAGAAAGGAAGGGAACAGATTACCACACCCATGTCGACTATAAAGGCAGTTTCAAAATTGTATGATTTTGAGAAAGATTTTTTTTTTCAAAATTAACTAAAATGACGTCCCCAAAACACGCTTCTACAGTTGAACATCACAATACTGTAGCGGTGACTGTAATGTGAAAATGAAATCCTGTAGTTTGCGGTAGTCTTTCTACTTAATAAAGGAGCTAGAGTAGTCCGTGATGAATGATAATTTTTTCCTCTAACGGTTTACGATAAATCAAATCAATTATTGATGAATGATTGATATTCAACAACGGTGAGTGGGCGGCATTCTCGTATCGTGCTGTGATCAGACGAGAAATTAATAAGTTAATTGATTGTGTGCTTTTAAACTCATAAAAACATTTAATAAATTTTTTTCGTTCAATCATTCATCCATCCTTCACGGAAGCACAGATAATTATTATATTTGTGACTGAATATCGAAACTTATTCACAGGTAAATCCTCATCATGAAATGTTTCTTCAATATAATAAATGAACAGTTCCTATTGGAATTGTTTGCATTCAAATGTTGGAACGGCCAATCGTTTACCCGATCGATTGGAAACTACGATCCCTATTCGTTTTCGATCCGCTATCGGCCCACGCTCAGAATCCTGTGAAGCGGCAGTTACGACACCGCTACTGAAGTTTAGAGAAGTGAGTGATATAGGTATTGTGGTGAGTTTTTGTGGGCGTTTCCAATGAAATAATTATATGCGCCGTCATTACCAACAATATTATTTATTAAAATAGCAGCTTTCGATAGCTTAGCCATCATCATTAGTTTTCTGCTGTATGGAAGCCACAAAAATGTCTATCTAGTCTTTTTTGTAGCTTCCATACAGCGGAAATCCGATGATGATGGCTACGCCATCAAAAGCTGCTATTTTAATAAATAATATTGTTGGCAATGAACTGAGTGATTCTATCTTACCGAGTTGGATTAATCGACTGATAGTCGTTTCTTAGCACGTCAACTGCTAATTCCATTATCACCATTAGTATAATGAACGTTTGTATGCCTGGATGTGACGGTGTTGCTCCCCCAAAAGGATAGTGATATTTGGTGCCTTCCTATAGTCGACTTGCGGGCCATTTCCCTTCCAGGAAACACCGCTCCATCAAAGACCAGCCCTAAGCTCCCGGTATATCTGCACAGCTTTTCTTGTTTCCCGGCATATGCAGAAGTGTAGTGCATGCACGTGTAGGTGTGTACGGGGAGAATATATGAGAAGGAAGAGGGCGGAAAGATCGCGCGCGGTCTGTACCCCGTTTGTTAGGAAATTGAATTGAATTCATTCCTTATTTTACGTGGCAAGACTCGAGCCATTAGGCCCGCAGGGAACTGCTTCGGCATTCGCTTGGTATCACGAAAAACTAGAATTCTCCTCTCGACAGCGGAGGGTTTTTCCCCAGGCAGTCTATCGACCCCGCCGAAACTCGAAACCTAGGATCTGCCTTTCAGCGTCGCGGCAGAAACAGCGGCAACTCGTGCTCTGAGCTAAACTCACGTGGTCTAACTCGGTTGATCGATGGATGACAATCCTACAGGGCGGCTGCTCTGGTAGTTATTATGCAAATAAGAGGTTTCCTTCTGTTAATTCCAAGTGATTGTCGGAGCAAATTCTTAAATACTGGGCTATGACACGTGCGCGAACATTCCTTTCTAATCTTGTCCCACTCCTATTCGTAGACCCAGGCGATGGATGAATCCACTGTTCCTATGGCCTCGAAAGAATCGAATCGAATTGGATTGGATTGTAATTCCTTAAACTAATATTTCTTAATTGAAATTATTTATTATGAAAGGTTTTGATCGATGAGTGGTGTAAAGTTAATATGCTGTGAAAGGTGATGGACTAAGGCTGAGACGAAAGGAAAGGGAAGAAGGGAACTCTCTAAACCTGCGCGAATACACTTTGTCCGCAGTAAATTAAGTATGAACCTATCTGGATTGGTCCTTCGGTTCCCAGATAATTAAGGTAAGTCTGTTGACAACAAAAACGTTTCTCCCAAGTGAGTGAATGAGTAAGTATTTATTGTAAGTCAACCACTTAGGTCATCTCGTAAGTTAGTGCCCCGGGAGGAGTCTGAGATCCTCACCCGCCGGAACGTGAAATCTGTCGCCGACCTACACATTGAGGTTTCCCTCTCCAATTATCTCCCAATATTTGGTGCAGAAATCAACATCAATATCTACCCTCTTGCGACTCAAAACTGGTATAGAGTGGTTGAAATACTGCTACTGATTGAAGTATTCAGCCTCTTTCACCCGCGAATTGGCCGTTTTATCGAGGGTAGGGGCACGTGAGTATTATGGGGGGGGGATTTTCAGCATTTTCATGCTCAATCCGTTTTTACACCCATGGTTGTTAGTCCTAGGGGATGAGGTAAAATGATGATGATGATGATGATGATGATAAAGGAGGAAATGGACAAACACAAACCTGAAACACACACACAACCATCCAGAGGCGGGACTCGAGCCCGTGACCTTCCGGTCCGAGATCGCCAGGGCACTACTGCCTTAGTGATCTTGGCTACTCCGCTCGGCACACACACACACACACACACACACACACACACACACACACACTACGCACACGCACACGCACACCACACGCACACGCACACGCACACGCACACGCACACGACACACACACAACCACACAACACACCACAACCAATGCAAAACCATGGCAACGAGGGGGGTTTGACCCGAGACCCCTTCAGACCGAGACGCCAGTGCATACTGCCTTAGTATCTCGCTGCTTCCCATACACGGGCGCGACGCGCACGCACGCACGCAACGCACACAACACACACCACACACACACACACACACACACACAGAGGCAGAACCATGCACGAGGCGGGGTTCGAACCCGAGACCCTTCAGACCGAGACCGCCAGGGCACTTCTGCCTTAGTGGTCTCGGCCCCGGAGCCCGTAAACTTTAACTTCGCGGCCGTCCGTTGGCGAGGCGGAGGCGGGGGCGGGTGCGCACCTGAGAGGTCGAGCGAGGCGAGCTGGCGGAACTCGTGGAAGGCGCCGGCGGGCAGCTCGCGCACCACGTTGCGCGCCAGGGAGAGCGCGGCGGCGCGCGGCGCCAGCGCGCGCAGGATGTCGGCCGAGAGCGCGCTCACGCGGTTGAAGTCCAGGTCGAGCAGCGCGAGGCGCGGCAGCGGCGCCAGCGCGCCCGCCGGCACCAGCAGCACGTTGTTGTCGCGCAGCGACAACACCTCCAGCGCGTCCAGCCCCGCCAGCGCAGACTCGTCCATCTGGCGCACAGTCAACCACGTCATCTACACCACTCCACTCGTGAAATAATTAAGGTTTAACCATGCAACCGAGGATGGGTATCTCAAAAGTTCATAGCTTCTTCTATCAGACTTTTCTTGCCGCTTCTCCCTAGTAGTAAATCATACGCTATGACTCGTCTATCTTATGAGACGGTATTGTCTTTCGATATCTATGTCGATGTCAAATAAACCGTGTTTGAACTATAATCTGACCCCTTTTATTTTAACATAACTAAGTTATTTTCAATATTGGGCGCACTTTGGAACTCAATTGGACGTAATTTCATTCGAGGAATAGTCCTATTAATTACCACTTATGCATTGAAAATTCTCAGATAAATTCCGTCCTCGTTTCGCGAGTTTATCGAAAATTCCCAAAATATTCATGGTATTATCTATGATACATAGAACAAGGACTAGATATTACTGTACCGTGACAATTTTTCATCACATTTTTACTTAAATGAAGAAGGCTTGTAAATTATATATTCCGTAAGTCAGCTATTAATTATTTATCTCTTTTTGGAAAAGAATGTGTTTGATACACACATTAAATAATTAAAAATACATTTCAGTATGAAAAACTTGTGTTAGTTGCAATTAAGCTTTCAGTTCTACAGCACGTAAGATAAACAAAATATTTAGTCAACGCATTGTCACCCTTTTATGGACTTTACGGTCAGTACATTTTACCTGATGATGTTTGTTTGTGGATGTAACAATAGTCTTTTATAAGTTAATTGTTCATAGCATTACACACACCGACCGGGAATGAATCCGGTCAGCCTGAATCTTCCCAAGTGGCTCTTCCCACTAAACTACCGAGGTTATTCTTGGAAACGTTTCTTGAATTAATGAGATAACAGGTCCCTGCTTCTCGTAGCATTGGCCATTTTAGAAGCTTAAAGTGAGAGCAACCGGGAGAAAACCAGGAAGTTTTGCCTGTCTGAGTGAATAATGTCTTGGACGATTTAATTTAAAGAAAGAGTGATGTTTAATAATAAACTGAACAAATTTTTCAAAATACGTATTATTAAAGGTTTCCCCTGAAAGCAGATTTGAAGGGTCTAATACTTTCAAAGTTCAAACTAGAGAATAAGTATTATTCCACAATCACATGCAAAACGTCTCACTTCAATTGGATTTTGGATCAGTGTAAAACCGTAGTTTCGCTTACCGTTCGAATGGCATTGACTCCCAGGTCAAGCAAGCGGAGATTCCGTAGGCCAGAGAAAACTCCCCCAGGCACCATCCCCAGGCCATTGCGGCTCAGGTCCAATTGCGTTAGAGTGGTGGGGAATTCAGATCCTTCCAGGGTCTGTAAAAGACAACATTACATCAGGAATACTCCTTTAATATGATACATTTGACACAATACAATGCTTCGTAATAATGGAAAGTTTAATCAAAGTTCTGAACTACCAAAATCAATTTTGTAGAACTATTCTAGTTACAGATGGATGCAATATATCATTTCAACTCTATATTTAAAAAATACAGTAGGTACAGTAGATGTAGGTACGTATAGTACGTGACATTCGAGTACCAAGTTTGTGTAACAAATGTCTTGACTATACACTATGCGCAATGGTCGAAGACTTGAAATGTTCTAACCCAAACATAAAATTTTCTTCATTCTGTAAACCACTAACACTTCTTTGTTATTTCATAACACAAATTATTCTGACCACATCTTCCTGCCCGTCCAGGGAGCACAGTAAAGTAGTTTGGAAAGCTAATTTGAGTCCGGGGGAGATTCGCGTGTTTCTCTAAGATGTGCTGAGTGAAAGGCCTTACTGTAATGAATATACTCGTCCACATTCCTCGCCATCGCCATTTACAGAGGCGAAAGTAAACCACCGGCTGCCAGACAAATTGATAACTTTAAGAATAAACGAACTACAGAAATATTACGGTAAGCCAGCTGATGTAACCGGTCATGAAGATAGACGCACAGTAAAGCTGTACAGTTTTCAAGGAGATGTGAATTTAGAGCCTGTGCGAGAAAAACAGAATGAAACCTCCAAATAATACACCTTTCCAATAGAAATGATTTATCACTGTTTCAGAGGTTTGCTTCATTGGGTGAGTCAAAACAACTGACACACCAAACAACCTGTTTAAATAAATTTTAAATGCAAGTGTTGCAACTGACATCTCTAAATATTGAAATTTTAAAATGGAGATATCTACAAGTTAGAATTTTGGGAGTTCTGATGTATTAACATTTACAACTTTTATCAAAACTCCTTGCCTATCTGCTATTTAAAAAATGTTGTATATAGTATTTAGTGAGGGACAAGTATAATTTTAATATTTGATTGATTACTTAATGGTATTTCTCATGTATCTTCGTCCACAGTAGTGACGTAAGTTACTAAACGAAACGTGAGCCCGAAGAAGCGGCATTACGGCACCGCTCGACGCTTGTCTTCTTTTTTGCTGCGTGCGCACGCTCTATGAGCGCAGAGTGACTGTGCGGTGGCAGCGGTAGCGGCGGCGGTAGTCTGCGCTTCGACACCCGGGCGCGGAATGCGGCCCGAGCGGCTTTCTCTCGCGCGGGAAGGCCGCGCTTCGGCCCCCGCGCGCCCAC
>BOPP01000005.1:15102384-15117501 GCA_017312745.1 Gryllus bimaculatus | reverse complement strand
CCCTGCCATACCCTGCCCTGCCTCAGCCCGGCCCGCCCGCCAAGCCCACTCACCCGCTCAGTGGCGGAGGGGTATCGGGTTGCGACGAACAGGTGCCGCCCGGCACCTGCTACGGCCTCGAGGGGGAGGGGAGGGGGGAGCTCATATGCAAACGCGACGCAGGGAACACAAGGTCGCAAGACGCCTGCACGCTCGGCCGTTCCCACGCACTGCCTCGATATGCACCAAAAGAGATGCAGAGAGTAAACAATTCCTCAACTTGAATTATCGAGTAGATATAAAGAATGCTTAAAGATGAAGTTCTTAATTACATTTATTAATAGTATACTGCAGTCATTTCTGTTTCATAAAATAATATATCGCATAAAGTCATGAATCAACTGTAAAATTAACATAATAATATAACATGTTTCAAATATTTTTGTAAGAAGCCGACACTACGCGATATATAGTATATCGACGGCCCAATTCCGAAAAGGAATATTTGAAGTTTAGTATCGCATTTGAAAATGTCGGTTACATCACTCGAATTTGAAATATATGGCTAATATTATAATAATAAATTTTAAATGCAAGTGTTGTAACTGAGATCTTTAGATATTGAAAATGGAAATATCTAAAAAGTTATAATTTTGAGACTCGCCTTATTAAACCGCGTTGTCCGTGTACAAGTGCATTTTTTCGCGTATATGCCCAACTCGGACCATGCGTGTATCCCGTGGGGCAGAATTTTACCGGAATCCCGATTTTTATCCCCCAATGTTATTAGCCCTAGGGGTATGGACTATGAGATGATGATAGTGAGGGGTGAAAGGACGACTTTCACATATAGCATACACACATACACCCATGTCCGAGGTGGTACTCAAACCCGCGGCCTTATAGTCCCAAACCGCTACAACACTTCTGCCCTAACGATCTCGGCCATCTGACCGGCTTATTCAATGGCAGTATGTACCGTAATTACAGAAAATGCACAGGTGTTTTCGTGTTCGGTGTTTTCTGCCAACTAAGCTGAGCAACGCCCCTCTCGTGTTGCCAGTGCGAAGACATTTGTGCTTTGGGGATAACGAGTGTTTTCACCAGCATGTTTGAACGTAGTGAGACCGTTTCTGGATGGAAAATGAAGAGCAGTTAACAGATCCAGTCTCTCGTGTAACTTGTTAGAGATAAAAAAAAAAAAAGGAAATGACAATCCTGTGTCTGTGTCGTAAACCCGAGCAACCGTGTCGAACTCACAGGACCGGAACACGTTCTTGCAAAAGTAATGTTTCACTTATTATTATAAAATTGAAAAATTACCTATTAGATCTCACATTTACTAAAATTTTGTAGGAGAGAAAGACAACGTCGTTTTAATCAGATTTTTTTTGCAAAAATAATATTTACGTTGAAAAGTTACGAGACAGTATGAGTAACTATGACTAGAGTAGCCTTTCATCTCTGCATTCTATCTGTTTGTTTCCAGTAGGTACTTTTGTGATTTATAAGTGAGAGTATGAAATTATAATCGAAAAATGTTTGCCACGATATATTAAGACGTTATTTCTTATATAGTGTTATAATTAATATAATTTAAGTTTTGCAACATTTTCCTTACCACAATGAAACTAAATAAATCTACTTTTTGACTAAATAATTAACTAAATAATTCTTGACTATTATGACTAATATATGACTATTATGCTTAAACGCTAATTTTCTTCCTCAAAACTTATTCTATGAGTGAGGCATTTTACCTCATCCGAATGAATACATTATACATTAGTTATACATTAGTCAAGATGGTAACGAATGGATACTTTTCCAATTTCCAATATTCCGAAAATTATGATGATCATTAGGAGTATTAAGATGCAATTAAAATAATCATTACTTTCATGTATTAACACAAAATAAGTATTTTCCGTATTTTTCTGACCATGTTTTAGTCGACTTTATCGTTATTTCCAAATAAGAATCTTGAAATACGCTATAAAGTGAACAATTTTTCCTGCGCGAGAACAACGGTTCCGCACAAATTCCTTGTCAATGCACAACGCGCAACCGCTTCTTTTCGTTATTGTGGAACAAGAAGTGCAACTTCCGAGAAAGTGCGTTGACTTCGGTTGCTTCTCTCGCCGCCGGACGAGTCTAGCCAGAGACGGCGGTCGCTCTGAATCCAAACGGGTCGACCAGTCGATCTCCTCCGGTCACTCTCTATCAACACGACCTTCTCTACGAGAGGCAACCCAGCGCCTCCCCAACCATTCATTTGGACCAAATGGATCAATCTACTTTCGCCGAAAGACTCAGAACGGCACCTCAACCATCATTGCATATTGGTCCCTATAAAGTACAGAACAAAATAAGTTGATGTTCGAAATGTACCAGTTGATTAGTACGTGTGAGTAACAAACAAGTTCACGTAATAAAGTGCATTCACGCGAAACAGAGGTGAACGTAGAATGAAAAAATTAAGCAAATGGAGGCAAAGAAATATTTCAGATAATTTATTTTGATTTGTTTCAATAATAACGCTGTGAGGAAGGGCACAATACGCTGGCAGAAAGGTTAACCATCAGTACGTACCTCAACAGTACGCTCAGAGGAAGACCACAATACGCTTGCCGAAACGTTATCCATCAGTACGTACCTCAACAGTACGCTCTGAGGCAGCATGTCAGTGACGCGGCTGGTATCGGGATAGCCTGAACAACACACCTCGTACTTCAGGCGTACAAGGTGGTGTGGGGGGGGGGGGGGCTTACCTTGATGCTGTTGGCGGAGAGGTTGAGGCGGCGCAGCCCGGTCAGCGAGCGCAGCGCCACGCTCGGCACCTCCGCCAGCGAGTTCTGCGCCAGGTCCACGTGCTCCAGGGTCTCCCCGCCTGCGGCAGCGCCAGCGCCAGCGCGTCAGCGGGCGCAACCCCCACACGCCCTCCCGCCCCGCGCGCGAGGGCGACGCCACTCGCCCCCGACCAGCCCCGGCCGCAGCCCCTCGACGACGCCCACGGAGCTGGCTCGGGGGAGGGCGGCACACGCACTTTTCGGGGGAATGAAATCTCAGCGCCTCAAGCTCAAGCTAACCGCCATTTCCATCTAGCTAATTCCGTTTTACGAGAATATATTTCTCAATTGGTAGCCATCACTAACTACTATAAAGAACAATTTACTAATTTCTAAAAAATTGCATCCCTTATCGGTGGAGTTTTTTGGTCTCAACATCCTTGTAGATCTTATTGTCATTATGGATAATATTTCACGTAGTAGGAATGCATTGCAGTTTATCAAAAAGAAAAATACTTGACTACGCATCCCGATTCTTAAGCTTCTATTAAACTCGATGACTCTCACTTAATTTTCCCATTTTTTGTCCTTCCTTTATCTATTAGAACTGTATTGTCTAAGCATTTTCATTCTGGACATGATACAAATTCAAGAAAATTGGACTTAAACAACGTCGGATTCTTTTTGACAACAAAAATAACACTGTAATTTATTTTTTTAGTCGGAAAGTTACTTACGTCGATATGTAATAAATTATTCGAGTAATAGACAACGATTTTTTTTATTATAAAATCTACTTCAAACTTACTAAATGAACTTGACATTCAATTTTTGATGCACATCTAACAAAATATTGTCAACTTTTACCAGTACGCAACATTATCCTCTTATTTCAGTGTCTTCTGATCGTTCCCTCTCGGCTTTCATTCCCAATAGAACACAAGCACTTAGTCTGTGTATACATAGTAAAGGTAAGGCAAGTGTGTACGTTGAAAGTCCGGATGTTTAGATGAAGTAAAGTGGAGAAAGTTATGTTCCAATATGCTACATCATTCTTTGCTCTTTGAACAGGACATAAAACAGGCCTGGAAAATGCTGCAATGTTATAATTTGATATCTAAAAAAATCACACTACTAAAAATATCTTGTCTAAAATGTGATAGGATGCATAATAAAAATTATGATATTTTATTAATTAAATTTGTTCAAAGAATTGTCACCCCGACCGGCACATATTTGGTATTCTTAACGTCTGCGGAACATATTTCCGAGCGTAAACGCGTTCAAAAGGTGGCAGGGCTGTGACAATTATATATTTTTATTGTAATACAAAATACAATCTAACGAATAAATAAATAAACGTCGTTTAAATTCTAGGTTTAAAAGAACAAAATATTGATCTCAAGAACCACAAATTATACATATATTTGAAGAATTATTTTTAAATTTTATTACTTATTTTTAACCATATACTTTGTTAATTCGTTCAGCCCTAGCGCAACCTGTCCTGTAAGGGCGTCTGTGTTGGAGTGAGGAGAGCGCTACCTTGGAAGACGTCGCTGTTGAGGCGCGTGAGGTGGTTGTGCGCCAGGCGCAACTCGCGCAGGCGCCGCAGGCCCGCCAGCGCGCCGCCCTCCAGCGCCGCCACCAGGTTGTGGCTCCGTCCAGCCGCTCCAGCGCGGGCTGGCGCTCTCCAGCGACCCCAGCGCGCCAGCGCCTTGCAACACGCCCACCCCCTCGGCTCAGCCTCTCCCCCCACACCAACCGCACACTACACGGCACTGCGCCAAGGTTGAAACGACTAAAGACTGATGGGTTACGTCGAGACTCGCCTTTTCATACTTTTGCTTAATTCTCTATAATTATTTATTATAATTATTTATTATAATTATTTATTATAATTATTTATTATAATTATTTATTATTACTTATTATTATTATTTATTATTATTATGATTGTCGTTCTTGTTAAAGTCATTAGATGGATAAATAGCAAATAACTAATCAAACCTATTATTTGCGTTAGCAGACGATCAACATTGTTTGCAATACCATTTTCTTGTAAGAAATTAGTTGGAATGTGTGGTATGTAGAACATTAACCTCATCATTACTCAACCATTACTTTGATTTGTTTAAATTGCATGAAACCGTTTAAAGATCTAGATCTGGCAGTAGTCCGACGGCATACGGGTGCTCAATCCTCGTCCAAAACTCCAGAAAAGTATGGTAATTTGGAAAAATTAATTAAAAATTAAAATTAAAATATCGATCTTGGGAACGATATGTGGTGTGTTATATTTTGTGTTCTAGAAGAACATTAATATCTACAGATTTGCTACAGCCCTAAATTTTATGACACACTCTCCTTGAAAATTCCTGCATAAAACACTGTTTTTTCTAGTTGGAAAGAGCATAAATATTTATTCGGTATTCTATACTTTTGAAACAAAATTATTTGAATTATCTTGAATATTCTAAATTGACAATAAACTAACGAAAAATTAAGAACGGTAGTGTGGTTATTTATTGAACACTTTCATTACGCACAGATGTTTGGCAGGTCAAAATGTGACGCAGTCTACCAGATAAACCATGAACCCGTCGAACTTCTATGAAGATAGAGGGTTGCCTAAAAATCAGGAGCAAAACCACATGCATAAATGCCTTCAAATCGGTAATACGAGATTTCCCAGAATATCTTCATTGGGGAAAGGTGTTCATTTTTGCCCCTCTCCATACCCTAGACGTTTGTAACAATTATTCTGAGACAACCTGCAATCAAAGCATTATGAAGTGAATTGAGTGAGTAATTGTTAAGTGATCTCAGGTGCGTCAACTGCTAAGGTTATTAGTTCCGTAAGAGGATAGCACGTTTTTTATTGCGGGAAGTGCCGGTGATCTTCCCCGCTGAATGACAAGATCCGTCGCCGACTTACGTCGGCTCCGGATATTCCCCAATCAGGAATCTCCCATCAGCTTGGCACTGCCCCAACCGGGACAAGCTCTAAGCTCCCTACCGGCCTCCCGAGGTGTCAGTAGCAGTAGTACAGCGCATGTGAGGTTACGTGTGTGTTTGTGAAATGAAGATGTAGTGATGTGATATTAATTTAAAAAAAATAATTTTTGTTTGTTAAGTTGTTGTCAGATTACTTTCATTTTCATTTTTATTCAAAACTTTTCAGAATATTTTTCTTGAAACTTCGTAGCGAGTCGCAGAGTCTACGCAACGCGCACTGTGTTGTAGCGGTGCCACTCACCGATGCGGTTGTGCCTGAGCGACAGCGCTCGCAGCGCCCGGGGGCCGTTGAGCGAAGCAGCGGGCACGGCTTCCAGGCGGTTGCGGTCCAGCCGCAGGTCCTGCAACGAGCAAACACTGCGTCAACAGATGCACCCTCTTTACGTACACACACGTCTATGACTGCTGTGGCCGCTGGATAATCCTGTTTTGTACAGTAAGAGTGATCCGCATATGGATCGCCTGTGGGAGTAGAGGCAAAAATACAAAATTTTAGTCTTAAATATTTAGACATAACGTCACAAGTAGAAACGTTTTATCAACTGTGTTATTTACAGTAATAAAATTTTGAATTATAGTTAAACTAATGAATATACTGACAATGACGGTTCTGGATACTGCGTCTCGTAACTTATCGAAGAAGATCATTTAGTTTTTTGGTTGTAGAAGAGTCGTAAACAATTCTCATGTTTGAAGATTCCTGCAAAGTCAAAATAGTGTACTCCCACCATTAAACAACTTTTGTCGGAAAATACCTTATGGAGACATTTTTGTGCTGTACAAATACCACAGAAAGTGAAATAAGATCCCGCACCTGCGTGAAGAGATGTAGAAAGTAAAAGACGACCTGCAATGAAACTGTATGGCGAAGTGCATGTATCGTGCAGACAGCTATTATTTTTTACAGATTTCTATTTAATGCTATGAATTTGAAAATCTTTGATGTGGAGGATTTATTATTCTCGTACATCCGAACTTAGTTTTTGAATAGTTGTAATTTTGTGATAACTCATATCTTCGCCGCTGAAACCGGGGATTGGCGTAGTCCCTTATTCAGGCAGTCACGAGTCAGCGACAGCAAGGTGCGTGTGGCGGCCGCGGTTGCGCCGTGGCAGAGGAGCGCAAGAAAGCAGGCTGGCGCGCGCAGCCCGCTCTCCTCTCGGTCTCCGCTGGAGCCACCCGTCAAGATAACTGTACCGTCGCCTCTGCGATTCACTGCCCCGTCGGCGAGACTTTTCGATCGGCGGCGCGACAGCTGGCAGTTACGGTGCCGGTGGACACGACGGTGGTGTTGATTTGTGGGAGAGAACGGCACAACACGTCGGAGAGCAGTGGAAGCAACAGAATAGTAATGCAAATAGTGAGAATGATGAGGAATTAATGGTAATTGCTTAGATGCTAGTAATAAATGGAGAATCAGGAAGTGTAATGCTGAAATTAGATGAGAAGAATGAAGATACAAATGGTGATAGCTGCAAAAGGAAAATTATGATGCTCTATGTGTCAATAATAATAGATTTTTAATACGTTTTCAGTGTTACCAACCAAGGTGATTGCATTTTCGTGGTGGTTAACATTTTTCAAGCTGTAATCCTTAAAACTGTTCCTTCGTGTTCATAGAATAGAAATAAATATCCACCAGAAAAATTGCTATAATATAAAAATATATACGTGGTATAAAAAATATCCATCAAACAACTGAATCTGCATTACAAGCCTCTCATAAACTATATTTATTTTCTCCACACATTGAAAATGATAAAATAAAGACTTAAATTAGAAAATATAGCAGTTAGTAAGAAATACCAATTGAAACGCTCAAACATTATAAAAATTAATATGCTAATTGTATAAATAATTTAAACAAAAATAGTTCTTGAAAAGGTTGAACTTTCGATATGTAAATATTTTGTAGTTGTTGTGCAAACTCAGACTCTATATTTTTTTATTTTGTTCCCATACAAGTTGTGCTGAATATAACCATTAGCGTACACAATGTTATTATCATATTCCTTATTCACTTCATTCAATACTACTTATTAATAGTGTTTGAGATAAGATTCATAAGAGGAATATAATGGAACAAATTCATCATACTTCTTTGCCTTATTCACCGGGCGAATGGTTAATTAACGAGCATTCTGATTTATGAATTATAATGATGTCTCTCAACCTACTCTTTATACTTCCTTGCAAACTGCTTATGCGGTATAGGGAAGTTATGTAATGTTGCCAGAAAATAGCGAATTTGCGGCAGAAAAACAGCCAGTTGCTAAATTTTAAAATCTTCTCTTAATACCTGATGCAGTGTGAATTCATGTTTTTTGGGTCCTTGAAACAGGAAAATAGATTGACGGTAGAACGTCTATCCATCTGTCTGTCTGTGAACAACGCTAGCGGCTAAACCGTTCAGTCGATTTTCTCCAAAATTGATATTTCCCAATCGATCTGGTTGATGTCACGGTCCCTTTAATTAGATTGCTTAATAGACGTTCAAGAGAATGGTTCAGGTCTCATTTCATTAAAATCCCAGATTTTTTGAAAAATGCAAAAAATTTAAGTTTTTCTACGTCTTCCTACAACTGAAATATTGAAGATAGTTCTTTTTTCCTTAATCTGAATAAACATGCTAGTTCAATGTTTTTTATAAACAGTGATTCAAAGAAGTGTTTATTTCATTAATATAACGCCAAAAGCAGTGAAGACTGTATAAAGGTGTGAGGAAGGAATATATTTGCTGCGAATTCTCTACCCTTTCTCTTTTTGTACATTTCGCACGGGTATAAAGTATGTTGAGAGCGCTTTTGCAAATTTTGGTAGCAAGAAATATTTGCCCCTGTGCGACAGAAACTATTTGCATGAGAACAGATTACTATGACTATTACTACATGAGTGCGATAGAAACTAGTTACACGAGATACAGATTATATTTGACAATACTGCCACGAACTGTGATGTGAAGGTTGTTTCACGTCTTTAATCTCCCTTCTTGCAAAAAATTTTGCTTCCGGAACGCAATTTAAGAAGCACCGAGACGGGGTGTTGGTGAATGTTAGGGGTTGCGGTCCCGAGGGGCGGTTGCCTCAGCGGAGGCGGCGGGGGCAGATTTTGCGCCGCGTGCGCTTCCTGGCCGCACGCGAACAGGTTGCGTCGTCGCGTTGCGTCGGGGCGGCGGTGGCGGTGGCGGCGGTGGTGGTGGCTGGCGTGGCGCGTGTGCGACGGTCTGGCGGTGGGCGGCGCGGCGGCGAGGCGGGGCGGACAGAGGCTCAGGTGGAGGCGAGGCGGAGGCGGCGGAGGCAGGGGAGGCGGTGGAGGCGGCCGGCGACGGCGGCGGCGGCGAGGGGGCGCGGGGACGGGAACGGCGGCGGTGGAAGGCGGTGGAGGCGGCGGCGAGCGAGGCGGAGGGGATTGGCGGAGCGGCGTGACGACGGCGGCGGCGACGGAGGCGGCGGCGGCAGCGGATGCGGCAGCGGAGGCGGCAGCGGAGGCGGAGGCGGAGGCGGAGGCGGAGGCGGAGACGGCTTGGCACGCGACCTGCCTAACCACCGGCACGGCGTCCGCCCGGCTCCAAACCAACGCCGCCTGGAATACAGGCGGCGTTGCTCCAGATATTGCAGGTGGCGTTGCTCCAAAAGCTCTACAGCATCAGCTGTCGGCTCGTCGCCTGGGGCCCATTGCTGACAAGGGAAGGACGCGGCGACGACGACCCATCACGACCACGCCCATTCCTACATTCCACTTTACTTAAAATTGTTAATAATAAACGTTCGTAATAAAACAGATGGTAATTAGGTTTTATATGCAATCTTCCTCAATCGAAAATGTAAGAATGTGATACAAGTCGATAAAAATCAATTGCTTTATGAGACTTGCACTAACATTGTTGCATTTATGACTGTTGTTATTGTGATTGTTCATCTTGCTGTTGCTGGCTGCTACTTAACTGGCTTTACTACTATTTTGCAAAATACGTTACTGTAATTATTATATTGTCCTATAAATATGGTTTTCAAGTCATTCTCCTATACTATTCTAATTCCCTTTCCCGAAAAAATATATTTCTCAATATCCAAGACAATAAAAAGCATGAAATGTAATGTATTTTTACTTTTCCTCCCTTCACGGCAGTATAGGAAGGGAAATTATTAGCATCACCTCAGCAATACAATACGTTCTGGGGATATGATACATAAAGTCCCTGTGACATTTTCACAATTTTCTGGAAAGTGACGGCAACTTTTTTCTTTACATATTTGTACTTCACCATAAGCAGTGCATTTTAAAAAGTTGCATAGTTCCTATTTTCATTAAAACGTCTGAAATTCTGAAAATTAAAAACGTTGAATTTCATTTTCGAACCTTCTTTCAATATTACAGCCAGATATTGTTTACTCTTTGTCTAAATTTTTTTGTCTTTGAGAAGGAAGAAAAGTTTCGGTTTGTCGCGCATTCCAGCCTCAACAGATTTCCATGAAGTAATGGTCTATGAGAGTAAATTTTATGAACAATGAATGATGTTCTATAGCGTGTCGCAGGGATCTGCGGTGTGTGGCCTAGCGAGCTTCTCGTAATTGCTATGACTGCATGAATATTTTTATACAAAATGTAGTTGAGATTGCTCTAACGGGAAATCGCTATTTCTGAAGTACTATTTTTTTACCATCTGCTTTATCTTCATACTCGTCATCCTCCTTTTCACTTGATATTGTCTATTACCACCCACAACGCCGTCGTACATTCCACGGTGAAAAGTAATAAGTAAATAAGTCTTATAATACGTCATCTCCGCCGTAACCACACTTCAAATGTGTAGATTCGATGAGAAACAAAGATGCAAAGTTAGCACTTCCGTTGCCGAGCAATTTGATGTGACAATTACTCAGGAGAAACGAACCGTTAGCTCGGAGTTCACGCAATTATAACGATATAAAAAGAGACTTGCACTTCTTGACGCGCACTTCGAAAGCCGTTTCGCGGGCACGACTGCGTCCATTTACCGTTTTCCGTTCAGCGAAGAAAGCAAAACACTCTTACATGAAATCGTTCTGGGCAAACAACGAACAATACAACAAATGTAATTTGCAAGAGTGATGGCGTATATTTCTGAGGGACCATGTTTTGTTTTGTTTTTCAGCTGGAAAAAAACACCAACTGTTTTGGACTGCTGAATCATCATATAGTCATTTGATCTTTGCCGAACAACTCATGGATGAAATTTTTGATAGCTAATTACAATTCTCCTAGAGAATTTAACCATTTCTTCCTCCACCTGGTAACTGTAGAAGAATGGACATTGATAAACTATGACTGTCATATAGCTTTACAATTTTTAAGCTTGAATGCAAATACAAATCTTGCATATTTGTCCATTACAGTTTGTGTGACAGTTGGTTTAGCACTAAAAGAGAAGGTATGGTCTATAAAAAAAAATGTGCAGTTGAGAGAATATTATCATGTTTCATTTTCAAAACATTGCCGTCACAGTTTCACAGCTTTTGCAATAATGTTTTTTTATAAAGTAAGTTTCATATTTTGATACGTTAGTCCAATACACATAGATGCGAATGAGGAAGTTATTTTTTCCAATAGTGATAGAGTTCATTTTCTTGGGCCTCATGTTTCGCATATACGCCATCTAAAAATTTCAAACAAATTGGACAATTTAATTTATGTATAATTAACTATTTTTGCATTCAAAATGTACTTAATACATTCAACCAAATGCAAGAGTTTGTTGTGGTTCCTCCCAACTTCTCAATCACCAATGCCTATTAAAATACTTTATGTTATTAAAATGAAATTATAAATCTTTAATTTGCAGGCAATCAACTCCGGGCAAAAGAAGTGCAAAGAAAATTACTCAGATTCCCTTACGCAGCCTTAATATCGCAATAAGTCGCCCGCCCGCATACGCGAAACACTTTTTTTATCAAGCGAAGACAACTTGCTAGTTATTGCGTGACGTTCTGCAATTTAAATTCACCGCCACATATCGCGCAAACCTCCCTCATCCGGGCAGTTACGTCCGTCCTCTCAGGAAAGCTACTTTCGCCGCTTAGCATACAATCCTTCATGCGGCCGGAGCGGAGAAGAGCTGGGAGGGCAGGAATAGGCGCGCGGAAAGAGTAAACAGGAAGCCGGGCGGCCGCCCCCGCGGCGAAACGAGAACCAGGTCGCCTGCGAGGAAACAATACGCAGCGCCAGAGCGGCGGAAGGCGGAACCTTGCGGATGGCGGTGACATGGCCCCCTGCCTGATCGTCAGGCCGCTTTGTAAAGGCGGGCAATTGTTGCAGCGAAATCCTTTCATTGTGCGATGTTGCGTCATTCGGAGTACATAAATACTTCACTGCAGTACGTTAGGTCGCGTAATGAATAGAGATCGAGACGATTTATTGCTTCAAAAATATTTGTATACTTCGTGCGGTAATGAGTTTTTAAATGTCCTCTTGACTTCTTGAGTGAAAAGAGTAGATACACGCCTATTGCACAATACCACACTTAAAATTTAAATGAAGATACACACAAAAGGCCAATTCTTTACAGTTTC
This sequence comes from Gryllus bimaculatus, assembly GCA_017312745.1. Taxonomy (NCBI): domain Eukaryota; kingdom Metazoa; phylum Arthropoda; class Insecta; order Orthoptera; family Gryllidae; genus Gryllus; species Gryllus bimaculatus. Next base: position 15,105,167 of record BOPP01000005.1, on the reverse strand, counting down.
ATAATAAATTTGGTCAATTTGATTGGCTTCGCCCGCACAACTGGCAGTAAAACATAACTACTCTTACTTAATGCATGAAGTGGAAAACCCGCCTCACATATTTTACCTTTTATTTTGAACATTCTAATTGGCTCTTTTTTCCCATATCACTAAAGTTTCTCCTCATTTCAAAATAACTTCACGTTCAAACCTTCAAGTATCACACTACACCTAATAACGTTACAATACATACGAATAGTGCAATGAAAATATGAACACACCTTACACAAAAAACATCTACGAACCCTCACTTAACAATCAATAATGGTCATTTCCAGAGCAAACTAACACTACATCTTGAGGATCTGTGTAAAATAATACTCAAAAGTTATGGCTTCAATTTTATAGATAATTACTTGTGGAATTGTTTAATACGTTTCAAGGGCTTCAAATATATCTTGCGTTATGCGCGATCTGTCTGGAAAAAGATTCACTGTGGATTTTTAATTAGCAAGACGACATAAGCCCGCGCAGTTTAACTTTTCCAAATTTTGATTTTCGATTTCTCGCAAAAAAAATAAGCTCTAAAATACGAATTCTTCCTACTGTCTACATACTTTTCAAAATATTATGAATGCTTTTTGTAAGCTATTCTTCCATGTTACGCACTAAAGGTACACACAAAAAATCGTGTAATTTTACGTAATAATTAATACGATTAGCATACGTGATTTTTCAATATTTATTTTAAAACACTTTGTTAAGTAACACGCATGTGTAAAGTGTCAATTTTTGCGGCATTAATTACTACATACATTAATATTTATTGTACGGCTCTTCAAGGATCTTCCTGGATCAATGGTCAAGGGCATACGACCTTCTCCTACTAATGCAATAATCATGGTCGAGCTTATAATATTTAATTAAACATTCCCTGATATATTACTTGCTTTGGAGAAAACAAATTAACAAGTAGAGAACTATTATTTAAGAATTGGTAATAATGTAACACCCTCTTCACCTAAAGTGGTTTTTAAAAAGCTATTTTCTAGTATCTAACTTACGACGTGAGTATACTAAGATTGACTTTGATGTAAGGAATTTAAAGAGTTTATTTGATTTTTAAAAATATGAATTTTGAGTGTTCTCTTACTATTAAAGCAGCTGAAAAGTATTATTTATCACAGTTTTGAATTATTGTTTTAAATTATTGTGAGGAAAACTAAAACTTAATTAAAAATTTTAAAGAAGTGTTAGTGAACTTATAAAATGCGAGTGATACGCATTTTTATGGATACTGTTATTACTGTACCGTTAACTACAAGTGTTGATATTTTCGCGAAAAAGAAAACAAGAGATCATTGAGGAAAAGTTTGAACAATATCATAACAGTAGATTGCGGTAGCGTGCAAGTCGACCGTAACCTGATGATATTTGTGTCACAGCGAATTGTGGAGTTCGCTCACGTGAAGCGGACGCAAGACCACAAGAGCTGCAGCGAACAAGTGCGCGTCGGCCAGCGAGGTGCGTTCCGCCCTCTCAGGATGGAGGGGGAGGGGGGGCGAAGGGGAGCGAGGGGGGAGAGGTGCTCAAATGGCGATGGGCAGGAATGCGGTGAGGCACCGAAAAAGGCAGCAGGCTTTGTTTCTTCTCATGCCACTGATACAGGGAGGGGGCAAATAATATCGCAATACACTACATTGTAAAAAGAAAAATATTCATCTAAGATCAAGCCCCAGAAACTCCATTAATAAAAAGTAGGTAAAAGAATTACACGAACTTCATCACGATTCGATATTACGGGTATTTACTAAAATATCCTCTGACGTGCAAATGTTTTCATTCCCTCATGTAATTCAATTACATAATTCCCACAACCTTATTTTATCAACATGTTTTTTACTGCGGGTATTAAACTAAATGCAAAACAAAGAAAATGTTTCAGTTTTATCCACGAAACTAATTGCGGTTGACGCATGTAATAAGATAGTATTTTAGGGAAAAGAATTCATTAGAACCAAACATCTTATGTTTCAATTTTTGCAGTACTGGTAATCCGAAAGCTTAAGATTTTACACAACGCAATAATGAACAAAGTGACACAATATGACCCTTTTTTTTGTATTCCAGCATTATAAAAGAACATTTTCTGTTGCAAGAAATCGTTAATTATCAGGCATTTTACGACGCAAATGATGACGTATTAGATTTTATGCCACGAATGATTGCGTCATCACACATTCAGCCAATCGTAGCGAGGGAATCGGCGGGTGGTAGAGCTAAACGGAACAGCCGACCACCGTTTACTTGCACGATGCCAAATACTCGAGACGTCACAGGGAAGATTTTTCGAAAAATTACGTTCGATTCTCTTATAAATGTATAATGCTGTTACAAAAAATTTAGCTAGCAACTCGTTTATAATGTTGCTTTATTGCATGAGTACACGTTTTGAAAACGAGTGACTTTAGGAGCGAGTTTTCAAATTTGTACGAATGTATTGTATGTTTGTACGAACTAATTGCATAAACTACTATTATTCACCTCTAAAACTGAAAGAGTTAGCAAAGAGTGACGAGCGACAGTAAATCGAGGAGTGAAGAAAGAAAGAAAAAAAACGGAGCGGGGGGTAGCAGATGAAAATGGTGGCCTCAGGTGGAGGTGGCAACGGGCTCCGCATAGCGACGGAGGAGGTGCCGGAGGCGGTGAATGATGCGACGGCCAAGGCAGTGCCAGTGCCAGTGACAGTGACAGTGACGCCGTTCCGTCGCGGGGCAGCGGCGTCGCCGGTGGCGGTGGGCAGG
>BOPP01000005.1:15031099-15102366 GCA_017312745.1 Gryllus bimaculatus | reverse complement strand
CCCCCCGCCGCCCCGGCCCCTCGCCACGGCGCAGCTCAAAGGCGCCGATCGCACGCAGCCGCGCCCGCGCCCGCCCCGCTGCGCCCCGGCGCCACCGCCCCTCGAGGCTTCGTTTGGGGCAGTGCCAGCCATTTTATTTTTTTACTTTGTCCTCTCCACGGTAACTCTCGGGAGACGGGAATTTATTTGCTATTGCTTCATACATTAAGCAGCTGCCTTGCGGATTAAGCAGCTAGAGGAGGGGATTTGTCTTAAGAACTAAGTTTAATATTATAATTCTAAAGTTCAATTGCTACACTTTGGCATGCCTAACGAACAGCAAGACGCGTTCTTAACAAAATACTGGAGAAATGGTTATTTATGGAAAGGTGAGCTATTTTTGCCAGCCTTCCGGCATCGCCAACTGCAGGATCACAGCCCACGAAATTTACGAGGGCCACTTCCAAATGTGTTTCTCTTGACCGATGGTGTCATGCAGTCGCGAGAGAACGTAAATGACGCAATCTTTGAACATCATCAAACAGAATCGACATTTTCATGTCAAAAAAACATACATTAACGTGCATTTTCTAACTTAACGAGTAATATTTCAATATGAAAGAAACTTGTGATACATGCGCTCGTATAACAAAGATTATCTTGTTGTCTTATAATATATTATTTAATTCACATTACTATTACCCTAAAACTTTCTTTAGAAATATTGTACTTTTCCAAACCACATTTTCAAGCATTTCTTCTTCGACCTTTTCTTATTGTAGTTATAAAAATCTTAGAGTAATAGTTCAATGATATAATATTAATGAATTCCAAAATAGTTGTTATTTTAACAAGTTCATTTGTGTCTTCAGTCTCGTGAAAACGTACACATAAGCAGAAGAGACTAATCTAACAATTTAAGGTTAAAATAGAAAAATCATAATTTTAATGTCTCGCTTTTTTGCTGTTAAAAAAGTAGTGTACAAACATATAACCTTGGGTCCGTAAAGAAAGGTTAATGCGTGTCGAAGATGGAAAAATAAATATGAATCAGTTCTTAGTAATTCTTTCAAACGTTTCCTTTCTTCGTTTCATCAAATATTTACTCCACTGATACTATTTTTCTTTGGAAAAAGAAATTAATTTAAGTTTCTTGAATAAAACCTCGCAAATATTTCTATCGCAATCACGAGAAACTCAGTGAAGTGTAGCGTGCTGGCATCGCAATGAAAAGGTTACGTGGGAAATGATCAATCTCTCACGGTTAAGGATCCAATTAGCGTGCAAGAAGTATGCACTTGAACGACATTTAATGAGAAGCAAACCTAGAAACTATAATACGCAATAATTCCTCGCATTTGTGTCCTAGATTTGTTTTCCCACTATTACACATTTTTCCGACAATATCCTTATCATCAGAACTGGGTAAGCAGTGCCTTGGCGATTTGATCTCGGCTTCAACGCTAAAACACGCCCTGCGGTTGTATTATAACAACCTGTTCTCGTAAGAATACGTTAGAGCCTAATCATGCATGCACGGAGTGTGCATTTCATAATACCTACGAGTAAGCAGTAATTTATATGTTAAGGTGGCGCTGCGCGGCGGAGCCTCCAACGCGCTCTGGCGAACTCGGCGTACGCGAGGTCATGCGAGAAGGCGAGACTTCCTCCGCTCGGAGCTTCTTTCATCCGTCACGCCTTATCATGACGCAAGCGTTTCCGGAATATCCGATAATAAGGAAGTGAGCGAAACTGAACGGTCGAAACTCGTGCAGCCAATAGAATTTAAAGAAGGCGTGCTGCTTTATATTAGTGCTTCTTTTGCCGTTTATCATCAAGCTGCCTTAGCATTCGGGTGGGGAACTTTCAAAAAAGTACAAAAGTAGATCAGAAGTAAGATAAATAAGATTTTCATCTTGGGATTAATAATTCATTACGTTTCTCGATTAACTTTCCCCTCATTCTTGATAACTTTTAAAAATTTCCAATACCTCAAAAAAAAAAAAAGTAAAAAATAGCCTTCAAATATTTTCTTTAAAATATGATACCCATTTACAATTTATTGTCGTTATCAGGGTCTCTCAAAATGTGAATTTCTGTAAAAAACTTGATACATTATTTTACAGCCCATATAAGATTATGTATGCTATGTGTACGAGAATAATTATCATTACATCGGAACCGGATAAGTAGTAGCAAAGGGCAATTTACTGCTCCAATGTGTCACAAGGATCTACCAATAGAAATAGTAAATATTTCTCAAGTTGTATTATATGATTCAGTGCAACACATACTACTTTGCTAGTATTCACATGCCCTTAAGAGGATCTTCCGGGTTTTACGCACAATTTCAATGTACGCTCCTGACCTACCAAAAAAAACTTGTACCAACGTACGAAAAAAAAGGGTCACCGGGGATGAGTGCGGCCTCGGGGCGATCGTCTTCCAAACTGTGTTCCTCTACGGGGCCGCGTGAGCCGGCCATTAGGGCCTACCGACACGGCCGCCGCTCTTGCTCCGTCCGGGCGGCCGGCCCCGCACGCGCGTTTTATGGCACGGCCGGGCGCGGGGCGACGCACGGCTCGTCACGCGCGGCACGGCACGGCACAGGAGAGGCGCTCTGCGCGTGGCGAAGCGTGCGGGGGGGGGGGCAACGGTGACACCATGGAGCTGGGAACGCCGGCTAAGAAGGTCGCTGTTTTTACCGGCGGCGCCGAACGCATCCTGCGTGCCGCTGCGGATTGTGACGTCACGACGTCGAGGGAAACGCGTGACCTTCGTGGCTGGAGCGGAAACAGCCTTTCTTCCAAGTGCTTTCGGAGAACGGGAAAACTGTTTGGAACAGGCGATTTTCCCGCTGGGTTGATGCGTGCGCGGAGCGGATGCCACTGTGTAATAACGAATATTACAATAATGACAGACGTAAAGTGAATGGTTTTGTTTATGATACTCTCACGCAGAGGCTCGGGATATTCATGCCAGGCCGCTGTGTAATCCATTTCATTTTACTGTTATGTTAATGTAGTGAGAACAAGATTATAACTTAGGTATCTTCAGTTTAATTACGGCGTTGATTTGTTCTACAAGCTGTTAACAAGATTAGACCTCAGTATTTCATAGTCTTCCCTTAGTCCACAGAAATTAATATCATATTTGTTCGAGCTCGCATTCATGTAGAGTAGTTATAATGTTCAAATTAGTGAGCAACCGATTGGGATTTAATATTGCAACTTTTATTCTCTATCAAGATGAATCTTCAAAACGGTATTCAAAGAAAATACGCTAGTAGAACGACTATTCACGAAGAACAAAACTATTTCTAGGGCGAAGGTAAATGCGTTAAGAAAGATCTACTGCCTTTTATTGAGGAAACAAAACACAGACGTACATATGAGAGATATGAAAAGAGAAAGAGTTCAAATTAGGAAAATGAAATAAAATAATTAATTTTATTCTTTTCTCTGTTCAGGTTTCAGATTTCTTGTTTATAAAGAAGCAAATCATCATGAAACGAAAGTCGACAAACAAAGTTGGTGGTTTAAATCTCTGATTAATGGCAGAGTCATTACCAGGAGGACAGTGACCATTTCACCGTTTACGTATGCTAATGAGACCTACTTCAATAAGTGCTAAATGGCTTCAAAGTATGGCACAAGTCATATTCCTGGGATTTCAGATATCGTCGGTTCACATGAAAAGTGACACAACTCAAGAATCATTTTTGAGAAAAGGGAAAATATGTTTAACAAATAATAGCCTATATTTTTACAAGTAACAAATTTATATACCACACAAGTCCTCCGGTAAAGGAAACCCTATTTTTAACTTCAAAATGAACAGCTCCGCCCAAGATAAAAATGATGACACATGATGACAAAATGACACATTTGTATATATGTCGCTTTCCTTGAGCATCATTAAAATATTTAATTAAATTTGACTTGTTTCTCTTACCTTTACTTACTTGTTTTTCGTACTCTTTTATTTTCAGACATACAAATTTGAGCGCCTTTAATTACTTAGTAATTAAGGTACTTAATAAGATATTATACGTTATAATTATTGTAGTTTTTTACTTACATACTCGATTGTTTATTAAAAATTTTAGAAAGTTAGCGACGCGACGAAAAACTACAGAGACATTTATTTTTTTGCAATTATTTTGTCAACCTGAGTTTAATTGTTTTCAAACCTGAGGTAAATATTACATGTCTAATGTAATTTTAATGTCTAATATATGAAGTTATATTTTTCCAGAGATTTTAAGAGCAGAAAAAACCATGTTTAAGCCAATAATGGTGTACCATTCATTAGGTCTCCGAGAAATGTTGTTAAGTTCTTTACATGTGAGAACATCCATAACTGTGATTCTGTCTGCCTCTACGTAAAGGAAGCATTTCAAGACACAACATTTCTTGCGGCGAATGCGCTCGGGGATGAGGAGGCCCAACGGGTCACGTGGTGCCGCGCACACCCCTCGGCCCCGCCGCCCCTCGGGGTCCAGTTAGCCGAAATCGCGGGACGAGGTTTTGTGCCCGTCCGCCGCGCTCCCACGTGTGGGAGCAATTTGGTGGGAGAGGCCGCGAGGCTCTGTCGCTGACAAACGATGCGGTGCGGCGCGGCGCGGTGCGGCGCGGTGTGGCGTGGCGTGGCGTGGCGTGGCGTGGCGCTGCATGGCGGCGTTCGCTCAACCCCCGACTAGAGCTTTGTGTAGGGCATAACGGACGGAGCCGGGCGGAGGTTTTGTGCCTCGAGCGGTCATCGTGGGAGACGAAATGGGAAAAGCAGGTGTTCCAAATGGTGAGAGAACTCTATTGAGAGAACAGGGATTTCCGTACGCCTTAAGGAATTCTTCGTGCTTCTTGGAATTAGAGGCTTAAATAGCTACGCTTCGATATGTCATATGAGATTGTAATAATTCTTAATAAATCAAATACAATTACCTCCTTGGCTGAACAGTACCATCAAACTGCTGGGTTTTACATGTATTTCTTGAAGCTTAATTTCTATTTCTCTCCAGAATTAAACGTTAATGAATGTTTATGTACCGCTCAATTAAATGAAAAACTTATGAAAATAAACTTATGAAAATTGTATGCCAAAATTTTGTGAATCAGCATCGCTAGATTTACTCATATAAATATTTCCATCATATAAGAGAGATTATTTAATGCAAAACTATAGTAACAACGAAAATATTACCACTGATTCACATTAGATGGTTTGGCTTGTGGTATAACATAATAAATTGTGACATGAAGGGCGGGGAGTTTAATTGATTAGCAATCGCCGGAAAGAGAGTAAAAGTTTCGATTACTGGTACAAAAGATTAAGAAACAAAGAAGTTCTTGGTCGACCATTTGCTATGTTCCTCGAAATCATTCCTGCCCTCGCTGACTTGGGAACACTTTCGCGCCCTCGGCACTAATGGCGGGCGCCGCCTTTTACAGAGGAAGCGCGAGTGGACTCGTTATTTTATTGCGCGGTGCTCGGCAGGCGAGCGTTGCCGTTCGACCCCCTTCCTGCCCCGCGTCCCACGCGCGCCCCCGCCGGAAGCAATTGCCGGAAGGACAGCAGCGTTGCCCACGCTCTCGCCGCCCCCGAAGCCCACTTGCTGCGGCCCCTAGACGAATCTCAGATCTATCCCACGATTAACGTTTATCGACATTTGGTGCAGCCGGAGAGGGGGCACTGTTAAACAATTTTTTTAAATTGAATATGATATTGCTACAAAACGAACTTGTTACACGATACCTGCTTTGTTTCGTTGCATTAAAATTGAAACAGTAAATGAAGTTATGCTAACCACAGTTTCCATATTAAGAATAACTCTGTTGTCTTTAATGACTTTGAGAATGATTAGAAGATGAAAATATTAAATGTATTGTATATAGTAATGTTAGTCGTAGTATTAAAGAATATTCTCCTCAATCCATGAAAACGCTTGTACATATTATAAGATAAATATGAAGAGCACGATAATACATCCATCGCATTTTTCTAGCAAAATATTTTAATTGTAGAAAAAATCGCAAAAAAATTGTTAGCGAAACTTGCGCAACCTCCTAATGAGGGCTCTGTGAAAAATTTGCGGAGCCACTCAAAGTTGCGGATCCTGCGAATTCTCCTGGTTCCGCAAATAAGTACATAGTAACGATAGAGTACTTTCGGGATGACGAGGCTCTCGTCGTTCGCTTGTCCACTTTCAGTCTGTCACAGCTTTATGGTTTATGGTTCCGACGTTCCAACTCCAATTGAAGAGTTGTGGATTTTTTTTAATGAAAATATGTTTGCGGAACTTATTCGTAACTTGGGTGTTCAACCTGCTTTATTGATGTCTTTTTCCATTATTTCTCCTTTGTCGGTATCTTTATTCCAAAACCGTTTAACTATTTGATCGTCCCTTCCCCGTCCTGAAATAAGACAAACTGACTTAGTAATGCGAAACAGATTAGTTTTTGGTGACACGGACGATAATGCGCTTTATTCGCAGAGTTAATCAGTCAGGTACAGCGCAACAGTAATATATCTCACTGCACTGAATTAATGTTTCTAGCAATATATCCAAACTCCTACAAACATGGTCGGTGGGATTCGAATTGAGAGGATGTAGGTGGGTATACTCAGGTAACTACCAAAAGATTGAACAGCCTAATGGTAGAAAAACCAATTTATGTGAAAAGCTCTCCAACCAATCGCCCTCAACCTGTTCCGCGTGACAGCACAGCGATATGGCCGTCGCCATCGGAGTTCCTCGAGTCGCAACCTCTCGGCGCCCCTGCCCCTCCCCCCGAAGCCCCGCCGTCACCCGATCTCCTATCATTACGTATCCCGTTCCCGAGCCCCTTGCGACCCCCGCGTCCGCTACCCTCGATTCCTCCGAAGCGGCGGGCGGAGCGCGCCTATCGATTCCGCGTCCCTTTGTTCTGTCGTCGGCGCCGTCGGCATCGTCGGGGCCTCCCCCGGCAGAGGCACGGCGCGGTCCACCGCAGGCAGCCCCGTGCCACTTTCCGGCGACGACGGCGGCGGACGCCAGGCCCCCCGATAGCATCGGGCGGTGGGAACGCGCGGCTCTCCCTGCCCTCGCCACGCCCCTCCGCCCCTCCGCCCCTCCGCCCCCTCCGACCACAACCTCCGCGAATTCCAATTACCTCGCATGATCTACACTAATAAAATAAAACTAACTACGATACATTCATTAAATTGGAGTTACATTTAAGTTGGAAAATTATTTAAATTTTGTATCTATCTTTAAGATTATTATTTTGGGATATATGGTACTATACATGACTGGTTCCATAATAACTAATCTGACAGAGTTCAGTATTTAAAATATTTTTTTATCACATCACCTAACAATATATTTTTGGATGTACCTCAAGGCTCCCATTTAAGCCCCCTTTTATTCACAATATTTGACACTGGATTAGTTAAGGAAAATATAGAATTTTTTTTCTGATAATATTTTCTTTTTGATAATAAAAACCTTTATTCAATTTACAAGATGTACAAAACTGACGATCAATACTTTTCAAACGGTGCACTGATAATGATTTAAAAATTTACCAAAATATGCATACGTAACCTTATGTTTGAAAAATAGTTTCAAAAGTGTATATTTTGTCGATATTAAAGTTCTGAAAGTTAGTTATATAAAACATGTTGGAGCAGTATTAGATAATAAACTGATGGTTACAAATCATTTTGTCAAAATTTTGAAAAAGCCAATTCAATAAATTGATTTTTATAAAACGGTCCTGTCAAACGATGAGATTGATAATTTTGAAAGCTCTATATATGTTTAGTTACTTCTTTATATCAACATTAATATCCGCTTCAATGATATTTGTTTGTGTTGGTAAGTCGCATTGAACTGTTCGTCATAAATTTTTCAAGATGGCTTCAGCGAGTTTGACTCTATCAGGTTCATTTATTTAACAGTTTACAAAACAATCGCATATTTGATCGAAATATTTTCGTTAAAATCAAAAGTATGAATCCGAAAAATTATAATAAATTTCTTACATGAACAGTTTATTTGAAGCATTGTTAAATCATTTTTGCCATTAACATTTATTTTCTCTCTACCACCTCTCTTGCTGAGTGAATATGACATTTCTTTTGTGATGTCACCGTTCCCTTTCCTGACTCTTATCATTTCCTCTCTTTCCCACACACCTTGCCTGTTATCTCCGTTAAAGACGTGAATCCAGCGCATACGTTCTCTCCATTACTCAACACCTGTGCCATCATTCTCTCTCTCTTTCCACATTCACGTTCGTTCCCTCTAGGTTCCCTCATACCTCCATTGTTTCGCGTCCTCAACTGTCCCGTCGACGTGTTCCCTCCCCCCCTCTGCCAGTTCAACGCCGCTAGGGTCACTCCTTGAGCGCGCCCACCCGCTCCCTCGCGAGCCGTTAGACACTTCGCATCAACTCCCGCGCGGACAATGGCGAATAAATCTCGCGCCGAGACGAGACGCGGCGAGCCGCGTTTTCCTTCAAAACCTCTGAATGACGAAGGTCCGTTCCGCACGCGCTCCCGCGCACGCACCGCCACGCATCAGCACGCATCAGCCGTGGCCTTAACCAGCTGAGTGGCTGCGTATGGGAGTTTCGCCTCCCATGGTGCGTTTCTCCCAGAAGCAGGTTGCGAGGGGCGTTTATCTCTCCGCCCGGTGCAGCGCTTCCGGCCTTGCATGCACGCGACGCGTCGCCGCCGCGCCTTTAGCCTTGTTTCCATGCGCCGGAAGCGATTTGCCTACATGCTGAGAACGAGGAGTACGCGAACAGAAAAGCCAAGAGATGAAGATCAGTTGAATCACGGCCACAAACGCTCTTCGCCAGCGCACAGACCTTGAGAAGTTCTCGCCTAGGTGTCAATTCAGACAAAACTGGTTAGTACGTATATTTCTTTCGTTGAATACGTAAACTGAAACGTTTTCCTCGTGATAACAACATAACAAGGCTCTACATGTTTGTAAACTCTGGTTTAGAATAGATTGTAAAGCATCTGCATTCGGAGTCACTCAACAAAATAATTTACCATAAAATAGATATGGCCTCAGTGATGAGCTTTCGCTTTATTGTAATATACTCATACCTTCTGATGATTCAGCGCCTCCAATCTTCTCTCTTGTCAGTGATCCTTAAGACCCATTCACAATGCAAACATAAACATAAAGCATTGACGTAAACTTTAACATAAGTTATAGTTAGACTGAAGTATACGCATATTCGTATCAGTACGAGCAGGCAGCAATGTTATCACAATATGACCACAAACACAACTATTCCAGTATGAGTATAATCAAATTATGATTAAAAACAATTTTCTCCGCAAGTGACTATGAGAAATGAATCATACGTTAATTGGAAGATATATGCGATTACTACCATAGGTTTTCGAATTATCCATGAATATTCAAAGTGAAATTGCGTCAGAATACCTTCTTACATCTCATTTTCTCATTTTCGCGAACTAACTCATGAACTCTTCAGAACGTAACGTAAACTTCAGATTTTTTGTCGACTGATATTATGAGTGTCAGTCAAATGAAAACGAGACAGACGAGAAAAACGTAAGGTATTTATTATTTCAAAAGTAATCATCATAACTATTTATAAATTTATCCCACTGCGACACAAGAGTGTTGACTTCAGAGAAAAATGTTTGCAGTTGCCTACGGAACTATAATTGTATCCAGGCGTGCATCTCTTCGTCCGCAGCAAATTAACGGAAGAGGAAACGATATTCTTAAATGTGATACCGTTCCAGGTGCTGTAGTGATTTCGACATTATTTATCTGTTGAATGTCTGTACCTCCGTCAAGCTGTAAGGAACGCACTATGCACAGATTTTCAGGAACTTCAGATGCTCTTCCAAGATGACACAGGTGGTAACCTCACTGTTGCTCATCATGAATCGAATATCTTCGAAGGTCGTCCGTCGGTCACTTCACATACCTTTCAGAAATAATTTTTTGATCACAGCCATCATCATAGAAGGTGATTTTGATATCAATCTTAGCAATATTTTTCAGGAATATTGGTAAGTAAATTAACTGTAAAAATTAGATGTTATCCATAAAAATGATAAAGGCAACAATTATAACCAAAGGGGTTTTGTTACAATGGATCTTGTATTATTAAACAACTGTTTGAAAAAATAGTTTGTTGTGTTTTCATATTGCTTGTAACACCCAAGATACAGATAGGACTCAAAAAAAATCTTCGTCACTTTGCAATTAATTACGAGTACGGTACACTAAATGTCTGTAGTGCATACTGAATATAGTACTTGTCATTTCTTAGTTTTGCAAGGAAGTTTTAGATAACTATTAGTATTGTAACGTATTAGCCAGCGTGCCTCATGGCATCTATTTGGGGACGCTTGGCAGGATTAGCCTTGCCACAGGAAGAAGGGTTTTTCCGTAAAAGGGAAGAACGCGGAAACGGGAGACACAAGGGTTTGGGTGTCTTCCGGCTTATAGAAGCTTTTCACTGTTATAACAAGCGAGGGGGTGGCGTGACGTAGTAGGTCACGTGGGCCTCGCCTATATAACACAGTGTACGGAGCCAGTAGGCAGGTTCTGGAGACGGTGGGAGAACCTCGTGCGTGTGCACAAAACTTGGCGCCAAGACGGTGCATATGCGAGCCAGGCTCGCGAGGCTGGAGTCATTAGTTGACGAAGCCTGTGGACTTTATGTCCTTGGGTGACTGCGGTCACGGGGGAGCGATGCTGTGTGCGTGCACCGAGGTGAGAAGTGGTTGAGTACCACGATTCACGCCGATTCTCAATCGGATAAGATCGCTCCTGCGATCGAGGCAAACCAGCCGTTGGTGCGCCAGAACGGACTTTGTGTCCCAGCGTGACATCCGGTCACGGAAGCTAGGCTTTGTGCGCGCTTCAAAAGTAGGAGTGGCGAATGCCACAATCACAACCATCTTCAATCGGGTTTTGGATCGCTCCCGCGATCAGGGGATAGTAGGTCTATCAGAGCTAGGGTGTAAGTAGATTATTAAGTGTATATATTTGTTTTGTTTTCTTGTTAATAAATATATTTGTTATACGAAAGCTCTGTATCTGTGGTCGCTGTGAGTATCCATGACGTCACAGTATTATCTATTATATAGATATTGTAATAGCTTAAAAGTCTGCGGTCTAGCCACATAGTATCATGTAATTCAATTTATAAGTGTAATAATTACCTATTAAATAAGTAAAAAATATTATATATTATACAATTTTAAGATATCCAGCAATACCAAATATTCAGCATTATTAATACTCATGGTTATATCACATATTTAATTGAATTTCTTAATGTCTATGCCGATAGTGTATTACAATAGTAGTTTATGCAATTATTTTATAACGTTAAGCTTTATTGCTTGAGTACATTTTTGAAAACGAGCGACATTAGGAGCGATTTTTCAAATTTGTACGAATGTAATAACAGCAACATTATAACATGTTGCATAGATATATTTTTTTGTATAACAGCATTATACATTTATAAGAGAATCAAACTTAATTTTGCGAAGCAACTTCCCTGTGACGACTCGGGTATTTGACATCGTGCGAGTAAACTGTGGTCGGCTGTTCCGTTTAGCTCTATCTCCCCCCGATTCTCTCGCTACGATTGGCTGAATGTATGATGACGCAATCATTCGTGACATAAAATCTAATATGTCATCATTTGCGCCGTGAAATGCCCAATTATGAACGATTTCTTGCAACAGAAGGTTCTTTTGTAATGCTGGAATACAAAAAAAGTGTCCTATTGTGTCACTTTGTTCATTATTGCGTTGCGTAAAATCTTAAGCTTTCGGATAATCAGTACTACAAAATTGAAATAGAAGATTTTTTTTCTAATGAATTCTTTTCCCTAAACTACTATCTTATTACATGTGTCAACCGCCATTAGTTTCGTGGATAAAACTGAAACGCTTTCTTTGTTTTGCTTTTAGTTTAATACCCGCAGTAAAAACATGTTGATAAAATAAGGATGTAGGAATTATGTAATGAGGGAATGAAAGCATTTGCGCGTCAGAGGATATTTTAGTAAATACCCGTAATATCGAATCGTGATGAAGTTCGTGTAATTCGTTTACCTGCATTGTGTTAATGGAGTTTCTCGGGCTTGTTCTAAGTTTAATATCTTTATTTTTACAATGTAGTGAATTTCGATATTATTTGTCCTCTCCCTATATCAGTGGAATGTCTAGAAACAAAGCCTGCCGCCCTTTTCGGTGCCTCACCGCATTCCGTCATCATTTGTGCCGTAAAACGCCCGATTATGAACGATTTCTTGCAACAGAAAAGGTTCTATTGTAATGCTGGAATACAAAAAAAAAATAATTTTAGATTCGCTAAGAAAACAAGCACGCAACGCCAAGACCTTGGCCCCCAAGAAATCCAATTCCTCACTCTGCAGTCGGCCGCGACGGCGCGCGGTGGCGGCGCGAGCGTTCGCTCTAAGCGGCCGCTTGGCGCGCGTCGCGTGCGTGGGTCGCGTGTCGCGTGCGCGAAACCGTGCGACACGCTCGTGCTGCCGCCGCGGCGCCGGCGCCCCCCCCTGCCCGTCGGCGCCGGCGGTGGCGCCAGCTCTTCTTTTCGGGTGAAACCGGCGAACGCCACGTGGGAAGACGCCCGGAGCTTCGGATGCTGAAATGCGCTTTGTTCTGATGACGCCTGACAAAACACGAGCCGCCAGGGGTATTTGCAATCGTCTCAAGCTCCGCACAAGGCAGGAGCTATGTCCAAACAGAATTTCGTTCAAGCTCTCCCACACGGACGTGATTGCTTTCATTTTTTTATAAAGTCTGCAGCCTAGGTGTGCTTTATTATTTAAACATCTTAATTCTCGTGTTCAATATTTCGTTTTTGAATAGTTCATTCAAGTGCCTGAGAAAAAGGAATTGAAAGCAATATATCTTTGCGTTTTATTAATGGCATAATATGTCGTTTTACATTGCAAGTGTCACGCGACAGAAATGAAAACTTCTTTCAGTACAAAAATTGTTATATTTCTCTATTCAAACACACGCTCTCTTGTCTCTTCTTTAGATTAAATTATTAGATGTTGAACATTTTCTTAGTGTCAAGAAATCAAGTCCTATTGAATAGATAAAACTACGAGGCGAGAGAAAATGAAAATAAAAATTAACAGGGATAGTGTGTATCAATTATGTGTATGTATTAGATGTGAAGATTCTCAGAATAATAAATTTCTAGAAACGAGTACATTAGAGATTATGAAACTTGTCTTAATTCGTCCTCTCTTAACTTACACTTTATAATGTTTTTGCATTATTTTTTCCCAGTTCAGCATCTTTTATGTGATATTATAATGATGCTGTTTGTTCTACAAACAATCAATAATTTTCTTCTTTACTCTTCGTTTGTTTCAGTACGCATATTTTAACAGAGCTCAACCTATTTTATACCCGTATCTTAACCGTAGCAACGTTAGTTTCTCTTTAAAACGTTTTAATTCTAATTGTAGTGTCCCATTGCTTCACCACTCCCGCGGGTGAAAAATTCCTTTCACACTCCGTTCACTTGGGGGCGTAGTGGCGAACTTTCTTCAGAGCGAGCGCAGCATGTCGCGTGCGTGCTCAGCACGACGCGTGACACGTGCGGCGCGCGAGCGCTCCCCGAGCGAAGGGGCGTGTCCTGAGGCGAGGATTCCCGCTGGCGGCGCGGAGCGCAGAGCGCGCGCTCGCTCTCGCGGGATCCCACGTGCTCCCGCAGCGCCGTTCGCGGCGCCACCACCTCCCTCTCCTCCTACGCCTCGCCCGCGGGCGAAAGCGCGTCCTCCCACGCCGCCCCGTGACGCAACGGGCGCTCGTGACACGCCGGCCCCGCCCCTCAGCCACTCGTGGCCGCCGATTCAACTTCCGAGGGCGTGTTACTTCCCGAGTGGTGACACAGTACAACACTCGCTGGAGGATGAAATCCTGAGCCGACCTACACGTCTGACTTGACGGTTTCCCTCTCCAGGTATCTGCCCTGCCATAGTATCGCCACATCCGGGTCAAGCACTAAGGGACTACTCTCCTGAATTGTGCGGTAGTAAAGTGCATGTATATGTGTGTTGGGAGGTGATATAAATGAGAAAGGAAAGATTGCGAACGATCCGTGGACCGTTTAAAGAGTGCTGTTTCATTTGCCTGGAATTAATTGAAGAAACTACCGAACAGAGTAACTCCTCCAGACAGTGGTCGACACGCCAACCACGAATACCAGTTGATCTTCATAAGACGGATGCCTTCTGACGTAGTCGTCCTTCGTCGGTGCACGAGAAAAAGCAACTCAAAAACCGTCACTTTTGAGTGAAGTGAAGATAATGTTTAGAAAATTGTCTATTTTTGCAATATAGTCTAATTTTGCAACATTAGAATTTCCATAAAAATAGTTTATAAGTCATCTGGAATATACAGCTAAGCACTTTGCCCTTGAGATTGAAATATCTCCTTCTGTTCACAATATAACATATCTCTTGCAAAATGTCGATTTTTTACATTTTTCACCCTTTTAAGGAAGTATATTATTTTTTCAATAAAAAAATCTTGGACTCGATGAATACTCCTTCATAGCTGAAAACGACGTGGCGAGACATGCAAACAACGTCTCGTATTTACATCTCCTCTTTTAATATTTAATAACGTCTTTCCGCCTTTTTTATTCTCTGGCTTTCCGCATGGTTTTCGATGTATTTTTGTATTGTTTAGATTTTGACAGTGTTATTCTTCATTCCTTTTCGACTAGCACAACTGTCTGCTTCATCTATTCAGTTCTTCGAAACTCTTCAAAGTCCGTTCTTCGCTGACTTCATCTTCTTCGCTGTCGCCCCGTGCTCCGCCCCCCGACGTGATCCACGGCAGCGTTGATGCCTCCGTCCCCCCTCCCGTTCCGCCGCTGCCTCCGCCGGCCCCTTTCATCTGTTCGCCGTGCAGCGGCAGCGAACTCTCATGAGAAGAGCCTGACTTTTAAATTCGCTTCGTTCATCCTCGTTTCTTTGACCGTGTGGAGCGAAGACTTTCTTTTGCCAGTCGCTCGTTTCACTATTTCTTCTACCGGAGGGAATTAGACGCTTTTACTTTTTTTGACGATACTTAATTTCAAAGAGTAAACACCTTTACTGTTTGTTACGCTATTTTTCCACCTGTTTTATCTTCATGCGTGATGTCTCTATCAAAGGGCATGATTCCACAGCTGTCATTTTAATTACTCGTACGTATAAATATTGCCGAGAAAAAACCTTCTGAAATATAAACTTTTCTATAATTTTTATCGTTTTTAAATATCGTTTCCTAGTGTATTCAAAAAGTAATAAGCAAGTCTCTACACTTTCATTAATAAGTTTTTACTTCATTGCAATACGTCCTATGAAGTTACAAGTTTATTCTTGCTATGTCAAGATTGCTTTAGCATTTTGATATCCGTTATCATACTGTCACAGCGACCTTTCTCTGATGTTCCGGGATCACAATAATGTCGCAAGATTGCAATCTTCCGCAAATATTTTTAAGAGCAATTATGACATAAGGCCGTGAAAGTGTCATTCGCTCCAAGCTCTCGCAAGGATGAACTGTCGTTCCAATCGCAGCTATTAAAGATAAACTGCCTTGCGGAGCCCCCACCCGGGGCCCCTGGCCCTTCCAGGCGGCGAAGCCCGGGCGGTGCGTACGGAGCGGGCTGGCGCTGGCCTCCGCTGGCGCGGAATTTGCCTGCGGCGGACCAAGGGGTTCCTTGCAGTGTGAGCGCCGTCATTTCGATACAAACTCTGCCCTCCAAGGACATGTGTGCACACATGATACACACTTTCAAACTCGCATGTGTTTTCTAATTTACTAGTAGTTTTCAATTTTTTGTCTACCATGCGCGAATTCAAGGCAGTTATGCCTCAGGGATAACAAAACGTAACTTCGATAAGGTGGATTTTACTATAAGCGAAAAATTATATTATAGTTGGTAGAGTTTGTAGAGTGTAATGATTAATTTGACAGTGACTGACTCTTTTATAGAATGACGAATATGCAATACATTTTGATTTTTAGAGTTTAAAAAGTATATCGAAGTCATATTGGTACGAATCATTTATAAACACACAATGTTTGTTGTTGTGCGCTTGATTTACAAACACAATGACCTGTAGAGAGGGAGAAATATTTATGAGGCCTCGATAATCAATATTATTCACACAGCAATATAACCGTGGCCACGAAAGGGGGACGTACTCCCCCCCCCCAAAAAAAGAAATGCGTTCAAAAAGCTAAGCAAGATGAATTTATCAATGTAGGCTGTCACCGCCAGCGTTAATACGATATTGTTTCCGGACTAACTGTGGAAATTGTTCAGTTCGGTGGAAATTGTTTTTTCACACGTTTTGTCGGCAACTGCGCAGATATTATCAGAGTTCGTGTGGCAACGGGCGAAACAACCTATTGGTCTCCTGGCTGACTGTCATGTGTCTGCCGCCGTTGCAGACAAAACGTTTCAAAGAACAATGTCCACTGGAGCACGTCCAATCAGTACGAAAAGCAATATTCATACATTTTATATATTTTAATTCTATTTTTCTTTTTTTGGGTCTATTTATTCTTTCTTTTTGGGTTGAGATATTTGTTATTAGTTAACATCCATCTATAAACTTCATAGAAAATTGAATTTGAGAAACGGTTAGAGAGGTTCTCTAGTGAAAAATTCATCTATAGGATCTTCAAAGGTATAAAATTTGAGTAACAGTTTTTTATTACTACATATTATCAAGAGAAACTGACATGTACCATTAATTTATGTAAAATTATAGTATTCAAGAATCTTCAAAAGGTTTGTAATAAAAAATATAATATTCAATTAAGCATAGTTTATTATATTGCAGTGATTCTAACAATACTTCCGAGTGTAATGAGTGAATTTTTTGGGTGATGGTTTTCTTTGATATTGTTTGTATTCAGGCAATAAATAATTTAACAGACATCGCATATACAAACAATTCGTTTTTTGTTTTGATTATGAAACGCGTCAATGTAACGTAGCAACCACACCTTGAGTTCTTGAAAGCGGCCTCAAACGGCGCTTCAACGATTTAAAAACCTGTATCAGTCGTCTAGATCGTTTGGAATTCAGCGAAGACCTGAATATTTCAAAGCAGCAGCGAGTAAGCGTCCATTTTTTAGTCTTATCTCAATATTCCCACGACACGTAAATTGATAATCAATAGCGATTCTCGTGCGCATAAGCATGCATTTTTCACGACGCCGGGCAATATCCTGATCGAAGAGCGCGCGCCGTACGAATTCTGAGCGCAAGAGACACACACACATTTTCGCATGTGGTAGAGCGTGGCGATGGGTAGGCGCGGGCCTCAACGCGGTGCGAGGTGGCGTGGCGTGGCGTGGCGTGGCGTGGCGTGGCGTGGTGTGGCGTGGCGGGGAGGGGAGGAGACGGGAAGGTCGTGTCAGGGAGCTGGGCGCGCGATGGCACGACCCGTGGCGGGGGTAGAGCGTCTCTGAGTTTGCCAGCTTCAGGGTATGTGGGTGATCTGGGCTGTCCGGGTGACGTCCGGGTGAAGACCACGATAGGATGGTCGAAACGTCGTCAACACAGCCTCCGACACGGCGTCACCCGGACAGCCCAGATCACCCACATGACTGGCCGCGGAAGGCTTCAGCTTCAGGGTAAAACAAAAGCGGAATGTTGTATGCACAGCATGCACCAAGACCTTTGGTAACCAAAAATTGAACTTCACGTTTTTAAATTCAGTGATGTAATAGAGGGAAAAAATGAAACGAAAACGAAAATGGCTTAAGAGGCCGGTTATTGTAAAGTGTAATTCTTACCGCACCCGGAAGTTCTGTGGAGAGCAACAATTCATTAAATATTGATATCTGGAATTATTCGCTAAAACTAGCAGTATTTCATCAGCACATTCTTTCTCGCATTGTTTGCAACGTGTTCAATTTTAAAAAATTCAGAGAGTTCAGTGTCAACATGTTTTTAAATTCAGTAATTTGTATCCCATCAATCATGTCTTTCTATCATCTTTCTATGGCACTCACGACTGCACAGGTCTTCGAAGGCACTAAATGCGCAGGTTTTCGACTAAAATAACTACGACTTACAGACCTAATGAAGTAAGCAGGAGATTTTCAACCTGACCTGTCTATAGATTGTTGAATTCTTAGATTCTAATTTGGGGGGGGGGGTATATACAGATGACTTTGACGATTCTTTTAGTCTCTAATTAATTAGTATATCTCGTTAAAAACTCACAAATTGTCTTTCCGTTTCACACTACCAAGTAATACAATTCAAGAAAAGTTTACAACTCATTATTGTTTTTTAAATTTCATTTTCAATACAAAGAATCTGGCATTGCATCTCCTGAACTATCAAATCTATGTCCTCAAAAAAAAAAAAGTAAAGAGGAATGAAGTAGTGACAGTTTTCTGGATGACATCGTGGCAGTTAATCTTAACAAACTGAATGAAAAAGTCAGTGAAGTGTGTGCAAGATACAATTATATAAAATATCGCATACAGTACTGTTTAAACTATATTCAGCACCTTAAATCGATTTCTAAATTGCATTGTGAAGCAAAAAGACAAACGAAGATCAATCTAGTGATTGGGCGTTAGTTACTAGTACTATCACTAATGCCTATTGTGGCGTCGCCAAAGTTCCGGATTGGTTTTAAAAGCATTTTCTCATTTATTCACTAATTTGAGATTTTCTAATTAGACTAGAATGTTAGATACGATTAGAGACGAAAAAATAACCCGAATGCCACCAACAGATCGAGACGCTTCGAATGACACCTCGATTGACCCTCAACTGGCACTCCATTTTACCCCAAATGGTGGTTCGGAATGGCTCCAAACGAGCCAGACGGACACGTAGGTTAACTACTTGGTGGATTCCTTCGAATTCTGTTTGCTCTGCGCCGTGGCCCGTTTGGCCCACTTCTGCCCCGTGCGCGGAGGCAGGGTGGGCCGGGCCGGGTGGGCTCCGGGCGCGGGCGAGCGGGCGGGGCGGTGCGTCGCGTCGCCGGCGGCCTCGCCATCCCGCGGCGTCCTTCGCGGCGGCGGCGGCGGCGGGGGGGGGGGCATTCCTGGGCGGTCAGAGCCGCCGCCCGGCCGTTGACTCGCCCCGCTGCCTTCGCCGCCGCTGGCTCATTCATGCCGATGCTAGCTCGCGAGCCTACCGCCCCACTCAGGAGGTACCCGGAGATGGGCGCAGCGGGCTCGTTTACGCGAGACCAGAGAAATTCGAGAGGATTGCGAGAAAGTGTTGTTTTAACCTCTTTGAATAACTTCTGCCAGGGTAAATAGAGACGTCTTGATAAATACATTTCACTTATTTGGAGATGCTTCAGCGATTTTTATTAGCAGTCTGCGACCTCAACAGCGATTCCAAGTCGTTCTTCGGCGTTCCAATTCCTGCTCTTCGAGGTGCTGCACTGGCATTCCAACGTTTTGGTATATTCATGGTGTAATGTTTCGGAAAGGCAAGAAAGAAAGAAATATGAAATGCTCTCTGCCCGAATTTCATAGTGAGAAGAAAATTGAAACGTTGATATTTCAAGAGGATAGTTCAAAAATTTAAAAAAAAAACGTAGATTTTTGGAAATAAGACACCAATACTGTTATGTTGTCGCATTACCTAAAAGAATCTATTACACAATCCTATACACATTAATCTGAAAACCTGCGTATGTCCGTCCGTCCATCCGTCGCCCACGACTTCTTCCTGCTCACCATTTTGGGCAAGAGAGGTGTCGCCTCAGTCTTCTGGCGAGGAACTAAGCATTCATATCCTTTTAATGTAACTGAAAATCTCAAATGAACCACTACGAAAATACATTTAAAACAGTTTAAAGTGCTGAAGCCATCACTCAAAGCTAATAAGCTACATGCTATTTATCATTTTCATGATACCTCGTTAATGTGGTGGCAAGACCCTTTCCCCTAGATGATCCCACCTCTTGTCCCGCCGTGCCTTCGCCCCGCTAGGCGCCCTTGTCACTAAGGCCTTGGCCCTAGGCGCTAAGTCGCTTCGGGGGCTGTAGGGCCGCAGCGCGTGCGAGCCTGGCCGGCTGCTTGGCGGTGGCGGCTGAGGCACATCCGGGAGGGCGGCGGCCCAGAGCCTAGCGCGCCTGCGGTCGCCCAGGGAGGGGGGCGAGATTGCGTCGTCCTATCGGGGTGGAACCGGGAAGCGGACGTCGTCCATTTCGAACGGTGGAAAGCAACGCGCCTGCTATCTCGCGGCGTCGACCAGTAATTGCGCAGCCGGAAGCGATCACTCAGCGATCGCGGAGAACGCAGATGGTTTGAATTCGCGGGATTCGAAGTTGGCGCGAGCCCCAATGCGAATTTCCATTGTCGAAAGAAGTCACAAAGAGGCGCTAGACACCAATTCACTTTATCATAAATGTAGAAATGACCTAGAAAATGCAAACGTTTTCAGAGGGAGATATGTATGACTAGTAGAGCTACAACAGCCCATACTTTCTCGTATTAATTCTAAGTTTGCAATTTTCGAAAATTCAGAAAATGCAACTAAATAAGACCCACATAATTATTTTAAGGGTCCTCATTAAAAATTTGAAGAAAAAAATTGGAGCGATTTTTGAGAAAAATGTTTTAAAAATTAAAATTATCAGTGTTTTGCGCAACATTGCACGAAAACTATACATATTTTCAAAAAAAATTATACATGACTTTAAAAAGTTATACTCGATCGAGGAATATCTATTTTGGAAAAATTCGACTAACGATTCAGGCGCTAGCGCTGAGCAACTTGGACGGACGGGCAGAGAGACGTTTTGCCAACAATCGATGTTTCGATATCAAGGACCCACAAAACATGGATTCTGTCTACACCACGTGATAGAGGAAGTAATTTTCTGTATAGAAAAACATAATTTTTTATTTTTTCGTTACCAGAGCCCGGCAATAAGAGTTTTTCTGTCGAACATTCACCGTTTTCCGGAACACGATTACATAAATTTCTATTCTTACGAATTAAATGCTAGTAAGTATAAAGATCATTGAGAACGTTCTGTATTAAAACTGTTCCAAGTTGCACACTAGATAATTTTATATCAGACTGCACAAATGAATTCAATGTTTACAAAACAATTGCTAGCACTTGCATGATTAAAGTATTCTAAAGCTAAAGATAGTTAAAATGCGTTGGAAATGAAATAAGTTCGGAATATTAAAATATTTTTACATTAAATGTCCAAATAAAGAGTGGACGTTTTAAAGTTAACATATAATGCAGTTTACGTATAATTACCGAAAATCATATGAATTTTCTTCCGTTTTCGTAGAATTTGATTCAAAGTTCTACCAGTACTTTTAAAATTATCCCTGTCCCTCTGAATTATTGAATTGTCCCAAAACTCCTTTATCCACAAAATTATTATCTCTATTTTCTTTGCACGGGATAACGCATTTGAGCTAAAAGCTCATTGAAAGTTCGTTGTTATCCCTCAAGTCCTGGAATTTGACACATTTTATATCTATTTTGTCCACATGATCATTCGTATTTGTGTAGTTTCTGAGGTTGCCTACCTGCAGACCATCGCAGCCCTTGAGAATGCCTTCCTCCACTCCTCGGATGCGATTTCCACTGAGATCAAGCACTCGCAACTTGGAGAGGCCGTGAAGCTCGGAGCTCGAGAAGATGGGGTTGAGGTTGTCGCCCAGCAGGTTGTCGGACAGAATCAGCTCCTGCAGAGAGCCCTGCAGGCCTTGCAGGAATCTAAAACCATAACGATCTTAGTCAATGCTTGAGTGATGGTGAAATCCAATTACCATTAATATGTTAAAGTTACAATAATACACGTACAAAGATATAAATGCAAGTCACAAGAGTAACTACTAAGTATTCAAATATATAAAAATTAATGTTTGTTTTTTCGTATTTTATGCGCTGCTGTACCTTTTATCCGATTGCAATAAACCTTTTTCATCTTATTGCGTGCACTTGCACGAAGAATATAGGCATAGTACATTGGGAATAGGCATATATCTGTCGCACATAGAAGCACGTTGATGATTTTATACGTTTATGCTGACTCAAGGTCTCTATGCAACCCGCCGCACCCTCTAGTATTAAGCGCCTCTTCACTGCATATACTGCCCCTGCGTTTGTGAAAGATTGGCCGGAATTATTACTTGAATGTTATTTCGAACAAGTAATTCAAATTACTCCAAGACAGTTTTATAGTGAATGCATATTCAAACTTGAGAGGAAATTTTAAGAATAGGATAATTGACATGTCCAAACCAGGACATAGAACAAACTAATGGTCGCGATAAAGTGTTATATCTACTTTTTTTCATATCATAGTGTAAAACGTGATTAACAACCACGTGACCAGTAACATGTGAAGTGTTGCAAGAGCGAAGCATTCCCGTGTCTATTAGTATTTATGTAATTCTACATAATATATTTAATATCAACATAATTAAGGTTTCCTGAAATCTCACAATGCTGACGACGTAATGTAATTACGGAATCGAAAACCAAGCTCAACTAGTGTAGTTACAAATCTACATACTTTCTCGCATTATTTGAAACCTTGGCAATTTTCGAAAACTCAGAGATTTCATTATTTGAGGGGGAAATAAAGACAAAGTTTGGACTCGTTTTTGAGAAAAAATATAAATTGCCAATATTCAAGCAGATATTATAACTACTGTTTTTTTTCAAAAATCTATTCATGACTCTTTAATTATCTATTTTTTTAAATATTAAGAAAAAATCTCTATTCTTAATGTATAGTTCCATTTTCAAAACTGTAGGGAGTTTCGTATTCCAGAAAAAATAAAGAAAATATTTGGAGCCACTTTGAGAAAATAATATTTTTAAACTTGCGTATATTTCACTCAAAACTGAGCACTAACTACTTACATCGTTCAAGATGACCTTATTTAAAGATTTATTTATTCCAAGATTTTCGAAAATCCGAATAGTTCGATGCAATTGAGACTTGCCCCGCCTTCTGGGGGTTCTTTCTCATTACTGGGGAAATAGTTTAATCAATAAATTTGAAGTAATTTTTGAGAAACATTTGAATACGTTTGAACACGAGTGAGAAAATTTTTGAGAAACGTTTGAACACGAGTGTCTGAACAATTACACTAGTGACTTTTTATTTTTAATTTTAATTAAAAGAAGAGTGCGACAATGAGACCTGACAAAATAGCTACGTCAGCGGTCATATAGGTTTTGACCATTTTCCTGTGGAAACCGAGTGATTTTTCCGAGATATATTATAGAATGCCCAGAAAAATTAATTTCGAGATTTTGTTCAAAATTTTCATTTTCAAGATTCCTGATTTCTTTGTTGTTGTTGTTGTTGTTGTTTTCCAAAAGCGCCTGACTGCCTGTTTTTCAGTCCAAGCGTCCGCCTGCTGGTCACGTATGCGTCTCCATTTATGTTGCCCTACGTTGCGTACCTAGATGACTTACAGATAAGCTTAACTGCAAACAAGCTTTGCTCGCTCCCCTATGCGCTATCGCTTCCGATTGCGAAAGTACAATAGAACTTCAACATGATAACGTAATGCACCACAAGGAACTTTGCTTAAGCGATGTAGTTTTACTTATCTTACGAAAATGAGATTGGCGAATAAGCGCATAGTATTTTTTTGAGCATTACAAGTCAATGCATGTGTAACAAAATATAGGTACACAAGGAGACTCACCAACTATGGACCACCCCGTAATTTTTGAACTGTTCGCGATACTGAAAATACAATTTTCGCTCAAAAACGCGTAATCAAGAAGTTATCTTGTTTGAAATGTTTTTAGTTTTCGAGAAATTGAATCATCTTTGATTTTTTAAATAGAAACTGCATTTTTCTCACTAGTAATAGAGCAGAAACTGAGGAATGAAATGATGTAACGTATGAGAATGTTTTGCTAGTGTTTTGAATATAAAATTATACTTTCTTACATGTGATTTTAAATTAAACGTATAATAATTCCCGCAGTAGCTTTTGCAACTGTTGCCTTTGTGGAATGTGGCCTTTGCGGCTACGGTACTTTTGCAGGGAGAGGGGTGGGACCGTGAAGGCCATCTTCTCCAATGCGACAGTTGCGAGGGCTGCTACAGGAAATATTGAACGTTCAATTTAAAAGCACATTTCAGAAAGTATAATTTTATATTCAAAATACTACTAGACAAACATTGACATATATTATATCATTACATTCCTATTTTTATTATCAATGACCAGTGAGAAAAACATACGGTTTCACTTTAAAAAACGAAAATTATTAAATTTCTCGAAATTTAAAAATATTTCAAATAATATCTCTACACAATATTACTTCCCCCATGATTCCGTAATGTTTAGCGAAAACTGCATTTCGATATCGCGACCCATTTAGAAGTTAGATCGTGGCCCATAAACGGGACTTCCTGTATAATTGCCATTTAATCAATTCAGGAGATAAAAGAGAGGAATTTCTTGACTATGAGCATTAGCTTTTAAATAAGGACAAACCGTTTTTGTTCGTTGGGTTTACAGGCGCATATTTATCATTAGATGTTCATTGAAAAATTATGTAGGAGTAAATTATAGATTTCTTTCTTTTTAATTTTCTCCAAAATTGATATTCAATGATATATTTAAAGGAACTCCATGCCCTCTATGTTTGAAATGGATATTTTTATTTTTTGAGATACTTTACATGAGGTCTTAATTTCATTTTAAAAATTTAGGGTTTTCTAATTAAACAATGGTTTATACGTTTATACTGCGATTTGCACAATTCCGCCCCTGCTACGTATCAGCTGTTTCATCAAATCGGGAGCTTGAACGTCACCATAGTGACATTACTAAGGTGACGTTTTAGCTTCCGATTGGATGAAACTGTCAACAGCTGATACCTGTTAGGGCCGAATTGCAAAAATCGCAGTAAAATTAGGAAACCTCGCAGCTCCACTTTTCTTGGTTTCGTAAGTATTACTTTAGGAACCTCAGCCAATAATCCTAGTACACAGGGATTACATACCTTCAAAGAAATTCCTTGTAGCAGTGGTTGGAGTTTACAAACGTTAAAAATAATATTATTTTTCTGTGTTGGAAAATTTCTATTATAGAAAAACGGTGCATCGTAGCAATTGTTGGAAAAAAAAATTTCATTCCGTGTCACAATATTTGTATTTGCAAAAAGTGAATACAGAATGTATTTATGTCAATCGTGCTTTCAAGATTATGATAAACAGGAAACGCAATTTATGAGGTAAGGTATCATTTACGACAATCTAGGAGTTCATTATGAATTAAATGATACATTACCCTTCGTTGCGCTAAACCCATGACAAACAGTTCCATTTGTTACCCCTTTACACCTCCCCATTGCGCTACATAAATGTGAATTACTCTGCGCCGTTAGCGTTAATTCCGTGCTCTGCCCCATTAAATCACCTGTCGCACCTGCGAGGGTCTACGCAGCAGCTTGTTCTAGACGGCAAGAGGGAAATCCAACGGGGAAGTCCAAGAGGAAAGTGTGACTGAGTCATGTGCACAACATGTCTCAAGCATTATTATTTCTTTACCTTTAAATAGTCTTGATTTAATAACGATTTCTTAAGTTGTTTTAAATTTGCGAATATAATAATATAATGTAATTTTCCCACAACTTAAGTTTTCTATTGTGACAGGGATTCCACAAAAGTAGGTGAATAATTATAGATTGATTATAAACAATGATATGTGTACCGTATTATTTTTATATCACCAATAAATAAAATTATTGCTAGTATTATATTATTTGTATTGAAGTCAAACCATTTCTCGTTGGAAAGCAAAAGGATCTATTTAAATGAAACAATGGCATACAGTGATTTTACATTCTACCATATACTTTCGACATTATAAATTCAATTTTCGATATAAGTAAGTACAGCTCTCCCTGAATTAGAAAAAATTGATTGATAGATTATTTTTTCCAAGCACGTCAACTATTGTGATTATTACTCTAATTAATAGAGTGAATATATTATTTCGAGGGGAAAGAGGTCTTTCTCCTCCGCTGGATGGTGAGATCCGGTGACGACCTACTCGTCGGCTGGTGGGGGATTTCCCCAACCAGATCTCTCCCACTTGCGGGGCACCGCCCCAGTCGGGGCAAGTTGTAAGATTCCACTGGCCGTACATTTACATTGCCAGTAATAGTGAGTGTGATTAAGGGAAGACGATAGGATAAGGAAGAGGAAGGTCGCACGCCACATGTAGTCCGTTTCTTAGGATACTCTTCTAGTATTCGCCTGGAAATGATAGAAGAAATCATGGAAAACTAATGATTAGAGCGGCCATTGCTAGAATTCTTCTCTGGATGGTAGATGAATTCGATCTAGCTATGTTTGTGTGGATAATTCGCCACAGCCAGGGCGTGAACCTTAGGAACTCACGGTCAGTACTTTTGCCGAGACAACTCTGTTGACTGACTCAACCGGTGACAGATAGGAAAGTAAAGATACGAAACAGAAAGAGGAAGATAATAAAACGGGAAGGAAGGACGAATTTGCGAAGAAGCAGAAGAAGGTAAAGAAAGGGAGAAGGAAAGAAAGCGTTGAAATTGCATAGAGGAAGAATATACCTTTCTTACATACATACACACATTTATTAGAACTGCAATTGGGTGTGACCCGGTGGCAGTTTATGGCAATAATTGCCAAAAATTACAACACTTACATTAATAATAATAATGATAATAACAATAATAATAATAATAATAATAATAATAATAATAATAATAATATTACCGTTCTTGTATGATATTAGGAAGGGACGTTAAGAAGATTTGGTGAGGGATGTCGGAATAAATAGGGAACGGTGAAGACAATGTTTGTACATGAAAGAAGGTAAGTGGATGTGAAGGAATTTATAATGAACTAGACAAGATACGGAAAGAAGAAATAGGAAAGAAAGTAACAACAAGGAAGAAAGGAAATCAGTGAAAATTGTAATGAAGTATTTATTGTTCCAGAGCGCGTAAAATACTGAAGCTATCAGTGTCATAAGTGAATTGCTTGTTATTTCCGGGTATGTAGTGTAGTTCTTCTCACGCTGGAACCTGAGATCCATCATTAACTAACACCGACTTACTATCCCCCGTCCTAGATTCGAGGCCTGAGTTGGTAGGATTTTCCACACAGGGCACGCTTCCATTTATTTATTTTATCCTTTGACAGATCATCAGCTGTTACGGTGTCATCCAATCGGGAGCTTAATCGTCCCTACAATGACGTCACTATGGTCATGTTCACCCTCATGGTTGGATAACATCGTAACAGCTGAATTATGTCAGAAGTCTCTCTGTTTAAATCGAAGTATAGATAGCTGGATCCAGTTCTAACGCCGTTTGGAGGATAATTCTAGCGGCCGTCTGCTCTGATCCTTAGTTTTCCGTGGTTTCTTCGTTCAACACCAGGCGAATGCAGGAGCAGTAACCTAACATGCGGGCCACGGACCGCGCGTAGTCTTTCCTTCCCTTTCCTTGTCCTATCCTACCCCTTACTTACACACACATTTACATGCATTACACCACCTCACACGTCGGGAGACGGATCAGGAGCTTAGAATTTGTCCCGGCTGCGGTAGTGTCCCGTTGATGGAAGACACCTGATTGGGGAAAACCCAGCTGGCCGACCGTAGGCCGGTGCTGGATGTCACATCTATCAGGGAAAGATCATCGCCAACTTACGAGCAAAACATGCACTACGCCTACGGGAGT
Source organism: Gryllus bimaculatus (assembly GCA_017312745.1). NCBI lineage: Eukaryota > Metazoa > Arthropoda > Insecta > Orthoptera > Gryllidae > Gryllus > Gryllus bimaculatus. The sequence continues at coordinate 15,074,612 of BOPP01000005.1, read as the reverse complement.
AATGACTTCAGCCGTTGACACGCCCGGAATCAGTAATCTATCGACCAATAGGTCGGCGCTGAATCGCACCATTTAATGGAAGAAGAAGACCGCCAGCTTCCGAGAGAAAAAACGTGCACTACACTTACGGGAGTAATGAGTTAGCAGTTGACGCGCCTGGAATCACTAACCAGTCAATCAATTAATAGGTCGGCGCTGAATGTCACCATTTAACGGAGGAAGAAGACCGCCAGCTCCCGATCAAAACATGCACTACACTTACAGTATTAATGACTTTAGAAGCTGACGCGCCTGGAAACACTAATCAATCAATGAATGAAGAGAGTGAAGCCCCACCTGTCGGAGAGGCGCGCAAGGAGGTTTGTGCGAGAGGTCGAGCGTGCGCAGCGGGCGCGGCGAGCGCGGGCGGCGGCAGAGGCCTGGCGGCCGGCGAAGCGGCTGGCGCAGGGCCACGATGCGGCGCGCGAAGGCGGAGCGGCAGCGTATTCGGCTGCGCGGCCACGCCGGTCGCAGTCCGCCGCCAGTGCTCCGGGCCGGGCTGTCGCCCGCTGTCGGCAGCAGCACGTCCCACTGGCAAGGGCAGCGTCAGCGTCAAGGTCGCCGGTGCAGCCCGCCGCACGGCACGCGCCGCCGCGCCGCGCCCGCCCACCACGCCGCCAGCAGCGCGCACGCCAGAAGCGCGCCGCCGCAGGGCCGCGCCACCTGCAACACCGCAACAATCACACTTAGACGCACATCGAACAGCAAAGGAAAAAGGGACAAAAAAAGCCAATTACCAGGAAACATGTTAATTGAAAAGGGTTCTTAGTTTTCAATCCTTGTCGACTTTCGTTGCAGAATCGTCTGCCTTGTTTATACCACTTGTAAAAAACACACAAAATACTTCTTTTCTAACACTATTACGAAATACCATTACCAAAATATGAATACGAAGTTTAGGGCAATATTTCTTAAATGACATTTCATGAAAAACAATATTGTTTGTGTTAAATGCATAGAAACACGTTTTTGGCCAGTGATTCGCTATAGAATACGCAAATAAAATCTGTGAAGGAAACGAGGTACCTACAGCAGCGGAAAATCAATGCTTTTAAAGGTTCTGTAAGCAAGAAGAAACACACCAGTTTTACACAACCTAATTGCTTTCAATAGTTAATGTTTAATAAATGTTTTATTTAATTGGAATGTTATTGCCGAGGTGACTGATATGGTTTCATTTCAAGGGTTGTAAATATCGGTATTTGTTGTTATGGAGTTCAATTAGTCAGAGCAGAAAGATACTTGAATACTCATAACGGGCATTCCTCCTCCGTAAGAACATCCGTGAAATAAATCAAAACAACACGTCAGACATCTGAAAGTACAGAGAAGAAGAATCGTGTTGCGAAGGAGCCTGGGAGGTACACGTCATCGGCATTTCTGCTGTCTGGCCGACGGGCCGGCTGCCTGGCGCTGGACCTTTCGCGGCGCGTAGCGTCGAACCCGGGACCCACGTGGCCTCCTTCGGGCGTTACGTCACCCGGAGAAAGGAGCCTCCGCGCGAGACAAGCGGCTCCCGGCAACACCAGCGCCGCCTGGGAACCCCGCTCGCCCGCGCAGCGACCGCTCCGCCGGAAGGAAATGCGCCTCTGGCCGCCTCGCATGAGCTAATCAGCAGGGCTCTGCACGCTCTAATAATCTATTAAATATGCGGTATGCATTTATGCACCAAAAAATTCGAAAATAAGCACTAAAATAAGTTTTACAGCATGAATTACATAAACCATTATACCCGAAAGCACTTTTTACTTTGAATCCTATCTTGTTTACATATGGGCGAGATACGTCTTGGTGATTTGTTGGATTGGAGGCAATGGAAGACCCGTGCGAGAGTTCATTAGGGTTTCCTTCTTTCCAAATAAACTTGACAGACCGAATTGATTGAAACGATAATTTTCTCGTTATATTTCCGGCAGAGTTCAGTTCAGAAAATTGATATAAGCTGCAACTAAGTAATTAAACACAAAATTGCATTGCAACTAAAAAATAATTTATGCTTTAAAATAAATAGAACTTAATATATGAATACATATATATTTTAAAGATAAATATGCAAAATTTTCAATTTTCAGAAATGTGATGCTTAATGATAGAACGGGCAAAACATACATTACATACATCATAAAGAAGGTGTGGGATTTATAAAAGAAATTGGATTTTCGTACTCATACCAAGCATACTTTCTGATTGCTGAAAAAGTACACATTTAATTGAAATCCAGCCCTCACTAATCAGATCAATTGTAGGGGTGGGAGCGAGAAGAAATATTGAATGGAAGGCGGAAATGGAAGGAAGGAAGTAGGAGAAGATGAAAAAGGAGAGGGAAGAAAATGCCGTAAAGAGACATTAAAAAGATGGACAAATGACGGAAATGAAATAAATGTGGAATGAACAAAAATTGCGGAATGTAGGAATGTGGGCGTGGTGAAAAAAATGAGGGAAGAAACAAGGCACGAGATGTAAAGGAGGAAAAGACAAAGAAAACGAGAGAAGAAACGACAAAGAAGAAAAGGAAGGAAGATGAGAAGATGGTGGAGGAAAGCTTGATCGCGTGGCGAGGGAATGGAATAAGCATGCAAGAAGAGGTGAAGATAAGTGAATGAGAATAAAATGCAGTGAAAGATATGGTGTTTAAAATGTGGGGAAATGAAAGAGATGGACGTAATTAAGGTAAAATTAAATGCAAAAACCTCAACTCATATGCTCAAGAAAAGGGGATTTGTATTCTGTTTTAGTTTTAATAATCGCGAACGTTAATTACGACACGATGTAATGTTGACCAGTTATTCCAATGTAACGTTCTTTGTACTAGAAGTATAAACCGTAACTAAATTATGAAAGTTATGGTCCGATTACTATTTGTTATTACCGGATGCAATTATTTTTTCAGGCCACTGTAAAGGAAAGAAAATAAATTTTCTTGCCTCTAAATATTTTTTCTCTAAAGCTATTTGAATTTTATTCATTTTTAATTGAAGAAACAGTATCTTATCTTGAATACAGGAAACGGAAATACTTATTTATCAACCCTTCACTTATACCCCTTTATTTTCAGAGAATATTTCAAGAAAAGGACGTGTTAAAGGGAATGCATCGTGGTAAGAGAATATGTTGGTACGTGAACATTTTGAAGAATCTATCAAAACTGTAGGTTGCTTTAAAGGACGAAGGTACAAATAAGGGTACTGCTAACTTTTGCTCTACGTACAGTCAATGAAACTTCAATTTGAAAACGGTTGTATCGTTCCCAGTTCTCCGGTACCGTTCAACATAAATAGACTAATCGACTTTCCAAGACTTAAACCAGATGGTTATTTAATGCCAGATGAAAACTAAGTACCAACTCGAGCGCGGCAAAATGGCCTTCGCTGAGTGCTTACGGGCGAGCACACAGTCGCAAAGCGACGCAACTCGAGCGACGTAACGGAAAGCGAGCGCCGCCGCGAGGAGGGAGTCGCTCGCCGATGAATGGCGCGCCGGGAGCGCCGCCGGGCGTTTGGCAACGCGGCCGCTCGCTGACTCTGACGCATCGCACCGGCGTCATCCCGTTGCGCGCAGGGCCCGCGCCGCGCCGCGGTACCCCAAGCGTTTGACGCCGCGCCTTCCGCCGAGGCCCAGGCGGGGAATGGAGCTTCTGATCTCGGCCGCGGTTCCAGCTCTTTGCCACTTTGGGACTCGCAGCGCACTCTCGTAGTTGGCGGCCGGTGACTGGCAAACGGTACAAGATGGTTTCTAATTTGAAACATATGCAGCACAGAAGATGTTTTAGCCAGGATCTTTTAAACTAAGTGTCCATAAAATTCTATACATGAAGTGAGCAAATATTATATCTTCCAAAGTTCATCACTAAATGCGTTTCCAGAAATCGATTTTCAATAATTATTGTTGATGAACATCGATTAAGATGTATCCTGGAAATATCTAGTAGTAAAAATAATCGCAGTTCAGCATAATGGCGCCCATAGTTATAAAACGAAGAACGCCATCATCTAACGACAATAAGTAGTGAAATATTCTATAATGTAAGAGAAAGTAGATAATTGGTAAGAGAAAACCCTGAAAGGAATTTATTTCTACATAAACAGAAAACTGGGAATAAAGCCAAATACCCTTTTCCCTGTGCTTTCTTCAAAATCGACGGCCTTGCTTTGTCATAGGTAACGCTTCCTGACACTAAAATGCACTAAGAATCAATTCTCGAAAAAATATGTATGGTAATAATTTAAAAAAAGATATAATTTATATTAAATAGTTTTAAAGTAAGTAATAATAATGGACAAAACGAGCAAGTAAAGTTTTATATCACTTTCACTCTAACCGCTTATTATCCACATTTTTTAAAGTGATCATATTTATTTTTTACGGTAGATCAAATAGTCTCATATAGTTCTATAACATTACATTATTGGATTTGATATGTTTGTTGGGTAGTATAAGTACAATCTGAGTTATATATTTTCTTCTTAACTTGTTTATCTGTCGATTGCAGTGCCAAGTGATAACTTATATAATAATTATTGGAGTATTTCATACTATTAGACTGAAGTATTTCCACCCTATTCGCTACTGAAATAATGTACTATTCTCGGCCAAATTACAGAGATCAAATCCAATGAATTAGATGTAAAGGTCAATACTGTATTTTTTTCGAAAAAGTCTTACCATCACATTCTCTTACCGCCAACTTACTCAAGTATATTTTGCTCACTGGGACTGAATCTTGAGAGGCAGCCTGGAAACAACGCTAGCGCTGGCGCCCAGAGCCAATTCGCAGGTCCGCGCGCGAAGCAGCGCGAAGTGGCGTTGCGCGTGGTCGACACCGCTGGCTGCGCTTGTCAACGCCATCGGCGTGAAAGCGCGGCGGCGTAACCTGCCTTTAATCCGGTAATTACTCGTCTCGTCGCGCGCGCGCCTGTTTGACCGCGCACAAAGCGGCGCGCGATGAATCGGCTGGCGATGGAAACTAATTACGGAACGCGCGGCCCGTAACGGCATCGGCTGTGCTGCGCTGCGTCGCTCAAGTTCCGCAAAGCTTATAATTTACGAACTCGATATGAAGCCACCCCGCTGTGAGCGGCGGTCACACATGACTTTCGGGACGCCGCGAACTATGCAGCTGGAAATTATTGTATCAGGTTTTTTGTTCTAATCATACGAAACAACACATCAAACATTTTTCTCAATTTTGCCGTTAAAAAACATCGCCTCATCTCTGTATATCACAATACTGTAAGGAAAAAAGGATAGGCGTGCGCAGGCAAACAGGAGAGGGGGCTGACATTAATTTGTGAAGTTCACTTACTCGTTAAGATATTTTCGTTTTCATATGGTTTTTTAGTTGTACATCAATTTTCAGTCTATTTTTTTTATCTTAGAAATGTATTTGGGGACATTTATAGGAGATATCACCTACGACTTAGCAGCATTTTTCTGGTTGTTTAATTCATTATACCGACGTATTTATCCAATTTTGTCCGATTTTGGATTTTTTTTACTCATTTTAGAGATACCAATGTATCTGTGCCAGGAGAATCTAGTCTAAAGTGGCCACCTTTCAAGGGAATATTCCAAAATTTCTTCAGGTTTTTACCTCGTTTGAATTCGTAGGTTAAATAAAAATTAATTGTAATAACTGAAAAATTTGGAATCAACGATTTGATTTTCATACAGAACATAAGGGTTTGGCTTTTACAACTACGTTAAAGAGCGATACGTTTCAAAATGTATATCCTTAGGCAATAATACATACTGAAACATAAGAGGGATAACTTACTAAGAATAGTAACTAAATGGTTAGATTAATATGATCATCTGTTAGTCATCAAGTATTAAAATATATTTATATATCCTATGTCATTTTTTAGAACTAAAATATTAATGGAATTGAAATATTTTATTGCGTAAGACACCGGGAGCCCATTTCAAAATGTTTAGGGGGTCACTTCCCTGCACACTCTTGTTGATTGATTGATGATTCCTGGCAGCCTATGAAAAGATTAATTTTTTACCACAAGTAAAAAACCATCGGCACAAAACCCTGCGAATGTGCTACTTCTAGAAAGGGTGTTACTCCCCAGTCGTGCACCAAACAGATTTCAGACGAAAAAAATTTAAAACAGAAAAAAAAAGTTCGCAGATTATGGTGTCAAGAGGAAGGAGGCAAGCGCATGCAACCCGCAACACAATTCTGCAACACAGTTCAATACTCAGAAACCTCTTCTTACAACCCAGAAACGAAGGGCTCAATGCCTTTAACATTGTTTATGTTCCGTATTCCAAGAATTGAGATTTCTATTATATCCAGCAAAATAACGACTGCCAAATGTTTGCGCGGAAACATATCAACATATTTCATCAAGTGAAACAGATAAATTGTATTATTATTATTATTATTATTATTATTATTATTATTATTATTATTATTATTATTATTATTTAATTAATAATAATTAATCATAATAATTAATTAATTTATATTAATAATAATAAATAATAATAATAATAATAATATTAATAATAATAATAATAATATCATCCTTGATTTTTGTATTTTCATACAATACATTTCACTCCCATGTCTACCGGTGCTGACGGTTAAAATATTTTCAGATGACATGTTATTAATCTCCCCACGTCTTAAATGTATGATATTTTTATATTTATTGACGTTTTATATATTTTTTTTATTCTCACAAGGAAAATGTTTGGACGAATTCATTCTTTTCCGTGATTATTCCAATTTTAATTCATAAGAAACTCTCATTTTGATGACCTTTCCTGTAATAAGATTTAACCAGTAACCCGTTAGTAGGTCAAGAGTACCAAAGTAAGACTGTAAAAAGGTTTCGGTGCACCCATCGGCTGACAGAATGAAGAACACCCCCGCTCGGGCGTTTAAGAATCCCGTCGTCATCGTGACCCGTGTCGCCTGAAACCGCCAGGTTTTGTGTACCGAACCCGGGACCGAATCTCGGCGAACCGGCTTCTCGTTCTTCATTCCTGCCGCGAGAACGATTTACGGACGGGAGGCCGCGCGGGGTCGTTCGCGAAAGTTCAATGCGGCGGCGGAGGTCCCCCGACTGCTGCACCTGGGCCGCGCCGCCCCACGCGCCGGCGAGAGTGCGTCACCCGGGATCACGTGGGGTCACGCACTCGCGGCGCGCGGGGCCTTGGCATTTCTCCAAGCGCCGGCCGAGGCGAATGCACGCATTTCGCGCGTCTTCACGCGCACCAACAGACCGCGTGCGCGAGCCACTGCTGACAAATGGGCTGAGATTCGGCATCACGTGGAGAAATGTAAACGCTCAAAATGTGTTTAACCAAGATGATGTTAAACTATCTTAAGCATACTTGGGCTTAGTCCCTCTAAGAAAATAATTCTACAGTTTGTGAGTATAATGCGTTTTGAGGTCATTCTTCATTTATCATAAAAATTCAATATTATCAGAGAATAGTGGGTCTGGCAATAATTCGCTATTGCAATTTATTGTACTTCACACGCACTAAAATTTTATTAAAGACTTTCTCACGAGTATGGGGTTTGTTCTACGTCCTGGTTTGGAAATGGTTGTCAAATATCCTACTGTTAAAGCGTTATCCCTTACGTTTGTACATGCATTCGCTATGACAGCATTCGCATTGCGTTCGCTATGCTATGTCTTGCAGAAATTTGATTTACTTGTCTGAGATAACGTTCAATTCACTTCAAACGTGTCCCAGATTTCACAATCGCAGAGTAGAATGTACAGCGAAGACGGGCTAAATACTTTAGGGTGCGGGAGTTCCGAAGAGCTTCTGTTCAGGAGCGTATGACTATAAACTCATAAATAATAATCAACAATGCCCCCATTTTGGGTCTATGTGCAAACGACATACGCACATTTCCATTGTATTATGCGTATAATCGTTGCGCAAGGGCAAATAATAAGTCAACAAAGTTTTATCCCAATAATGAACTATATGGCAGCGCATAAAATGTGTACAAACAATCAACATTGATTTTTGTGAATTAGATTTTGCGCATATGTATAAGTATTGCGCATATGCCCACTTTACCGGTTCTAACTTCTGAGCATTCAACGTACCAACATTCTCAAGGCCTGGACGTCTTTACAAAGATTTGTTTAATATAAATACGGTCAAAAATATGTGGGCGATTTACCGTCAATGGTTTGAAGTGAGTATTGATTTCGGGCGCCCAGCAACTAGAATATTAATCTCGTAGGTATAGTCTATGTTATATTCCGAGATGTGACCCCTATCTGAACCTCCAACCCTGGGAAGTGAAATCCGACTTCCATCTTCACATCATCTTACAGGTTGTTCATCCTTCATGCACCTCTCCCAGTGGATCACCTACCCGGACAAGACAAGTTCTCAGCTCCAGATTAGTCTCCTGACATGTGTGATACTATTGTGAATGAATGTGTATGTGTGTGTGTGCGTTATGGAAATTGAGAGGACACGAGAAAGGAATGATGAGGAGCGCTCCACACGTTCAACGATGCTGCAGAACCCACGGCGTTGCCTCTGAACTGTCGTTGCAACTTATTGTATCAGAAATATCTAATGTCGAAAAATAGATATCACATTGCTCTCAGCATTAGATTTAGTCTTCCTTGATCACGAAACGACTAAAACTGCATGGTTGGGATCAAACAAGTACCTCCAGAGTAGAATTCATCTCAACAGAGATAATGAAAAATCTTACATAAGCTGGCACCGAAAATCTTTTGAGGATGACTCAGAGAGGCAGCAGCCTCTTGAATCTGAAGCGGGGGCCCTCGCGTAGCTCATCCTCGCAGTCAGCCCACGCGTCGCGAGACCTTGGCATTTCGCCCTCGGGGGCAACGAGAAGACTACGAACAACACGTCCCTCCGCGGTTTTTTCCGACAGATTCTCCCTCCCGGTACGGTTCGGCTCTTAGCGTCTAAAGACGTCACCTCTTCCATTGTCCTGTAACCCAAATATAATTGTTCTCGGCATTAGTAGGCAAATGGTGAACTGACAATCGTACGCGGAGTTAATGAAAATGGGTATTTTGCAAAGTTTAAAAGGGGTTTGTTAATGAAAATAAGTGTCTTACTGTTACAAATACCTGGCGTCTCTCTTGCATTCTACACTGAGCACATTTAGGATGAGTGTACATTGCGCACATGTAGATTTTTCGAGAATTCGTTTTCGGCAAAATCACGACAAATGTTTAGTATTAATGTTTATTTTAATTATGAAACGTTTAATATACTGGTAATACATACGAGTACAATTATCAGCAGAGATCGGATACTGATGACGTAAAAATTATTTAAAAATGACCTATAAAAATACATATATAAGAAGAGAATGGCCTTAAAGACTTAAAAGTAAGGAGGCCCCCAGGTACCCGTTTTTTTGGAGTTTTTGAAGCATTATTTTCGATGTGAGCCTTCTTCTAATTGGACTTTTATAAAATACCAGCCTTATTTTTTATTCATACGAGAGGACAGACATGAGCAACTTTAAGATTTTTATTTGAATAAAAATTTCTTCTTTTATCAGGTGATTATTTTTATTGTTAAATTATACTCCCCGATAGTGTTTGTGAGCTCTTTACAAGGATTTGTAATCAGCCACTAGCTTGAACGCACTTTCATACTACAGTAATGTAAATTCTCTTTGTAAATTAATTCAGGGATAGCTTGCGCACCCTCTTTTTACGCATGAATTGACGTCACGGGTGAACCGCATTCTGCGCAACAAATTCTTGACCCCAGGAACACGCGCATTCCTGGGATATCTTTTCGTTGTAAATTCAACAATATTTTGCGTATATGTAGCCTTACTCACAAGAGATTCAAATGCTACGACATTTTGTAACAAAATGTAGTTTGACCATCATCACAGTAGGGTTTGAATATTTTCACGTCAATAATACTCGTGCGTCATCAGTGTACATTCCTTAATGAAAAAATGAATTTAGAACTGTATTTTTCTTCGCGATAATATCCTTTCTATTACCTCTTGAACTACATTAATGGTAGCTCTAAAAGTCATTCAACGCCTTGAACTTTTACTTTTTACATTGTTAATGAATGTCAAGTTAAAGAATCGAAGAATTTCGACTTAACTAAAAGTGAATTATGTCATTATAATGCGCTTAATCTAACAATATGAGTCATTTACAATTCACATTCACTCATTTAAAATCTCTCTTTCACAACGAGCGTGATAATTTCTCGTTATAATGAGATGTAATGCTAGGGAAATGTCAGGGATTTCTAGACTGCGTCCATTGGCCATCCGGAGAGGCGATTTCTAAAGTGGGTCGAATTCATTTGACGGACCATTCTCAACAAGATATTTCTTTTTTTAATTTATTTATAAATTAAATTGCATTGTATGTCTATTGCATTACTTTGAATCAATAAACACGAACAATAAACAATCAGCAATAATTTTGCCTACTTTGTTTTAGATTAATCCATTCACACGTAATGACAAAGTGCATAGTGCCGTTTTATTTTAACATTTTTTTTACTGAATTTGCATGGACTACATATAACAAAGCACTGGAAAATGTCACAAACATGTCTGACACGTTGTCATGTACAGTATTTATTATTGTTTGTTAGAAATTTGGAAGTTTAAACCATTTGTATTCACTGCGTTCGAACTGTCTTAACTGACGTCACTCATATTTCTTAATAATTGTAACAGTACTACACTTCCTTCTAAACATTTCGACTGCCATTCCAAAAAAAGTTAGTCATACCTGTACGTCAAACCCCATAACTGCTGTCTCGTACGATATAGACACAGCTCTCATTATAGTACATTATCATGCAACACAACATTGAGCGCCCATTACGTGCCACGCAATTGTTTGAAGTCGTTTGCGATTACCCGCAGCGCGTACAACATTACGAGATTACCGTAGCTCTCTCCAGGCGCGCAGCCGCCGGCGCAGAAATGAAATCTCCGGAGGAGAGAGAATCGACTGGTCGCGGCGCTAGCCGCTGCGGCCGCTGGCGCTCGCGCCCTCACTTTCGCTGGATGAGTTGTCGTTTGTTCCACTCCGCGCCTCTACACGCGATGAGCGGATCTCTGTGTTTAACTTTAATCTCAGTTACATGCCTTAAGATTTCCTAGCGGGTACGTGTCGAATTTGTTAATTACAGGTGCACGAGAAAAGAATTGGCGTGTGTCTTGAAAGTATATAAATATGTATCACTCACGCAGCACAAATATTTGTCTACGTAGCGTAATATCATATTAATAAATATAATTTTCCTGGAAATACTGACAATGGTAAAACAATGCTTGACTCCAGATTTCAATGATGTGTTTAATGACGAATTTAATGACGGGTTTTGTATTTTATAAACTATTTGAAACATAAATAACGTTATTTGATAATTAAAATACGTATAAAATTCTTTACATTGTCGGCAGTGACACATTAAATTGTACATATTTTTATCTGAATACAGTTAATTACTACCCTGGCTAATGTAAAACGACAACCCTCAGTAGAAACATTTTTAGTTCAGATATGTAGAACATTTTAACACGAATACATATATTTTTTGTACTCACATCTCTTCTCTTTTACGAATCCGAAAAGACAGACGGAACCATTTTATCTTTTTGTTAAGAAAGTAAGTATTGCGCCTCGGATCAATGGCTGAAGCGCTTGCGCTGCATGTGATGTCATTTGTTCCGGTGCATAGAGCGCGCGCAACAAACGATTCGTGTTGTTGTCCCCTTTGATACGACGCGTCGTTGTCGATTAGCTATAAACATCCCGAGATGTTTTTATTACTATGTTGAAGACGGCTACGTAGTCGTAATGTGGTAGGTATAACAGAATCCTCAAAGGACGATGATCAAAAAATAGCTGAGTTATGTGATACGTTGTAAGAAATCAAACCACATATTGAAAGTTCATGTAATGCTATTGATATCCAGTATTTTTCATATTCAGGAAGAGAAGGCTTGGACCAATAAATCATTTCTTTATTAAATTGATGAAATTTGTTTTTATATGTATGTATTGAGTGATTAGACAAGTTTCATAAAACCCATCATGAGGTTGTTGGGAATGAATTTCTGTCTTGCACTTTTTAATTGAGTTGATTTTCTGTCAGAAATATATGATTTAATTACTCGTATACAATGTGATTAAATTCAACACAGCTCATAATATTTTGGAAATACTAAAATATTTACAAAAAAATTCGTATTTTGCCCGAACGCCTGGCTAGTATCGAAATATATGTTGTAAACAAAAGAAAAATATCAATGTTTCTATTAAAGATTTTTGAATGATAGATGGTTTCGGAGAACGTCAATTTCTATGGTAACCAGAGAATAGAGAGGACACTTACAGTACCTATGGAAGTTCCCCGGAGGTGGTAGTACGTTTCCCCCGTGGACCGTTTGTTAGAAGACTGCCCCAGCATTCACCTGGCATTGATTGAAAAAACCGAAAAACTACCTGTCAGATCAGTCAGCTGCTAGCTTTTTTCTCCAGGCAGCGACTAAATTCGACCTAGCTTTACAGCTAGAACAGTTCTACAATTTATTAGTTAGTATTGAAAATTCTGTTTCCAAGATGTTGAAATAACTTACAAGTTGTTGGTATAGTTTCATTTCCTTTTATGTAGCCTGTTATTTTCTTGTTTTTTATACTTATATTTCGTTAGAGTAAAAGCGCTGCAGAGTTATTCTTAATGAATATGACATTACCTTCTTTGTAGAGTTTATACGGAAATGGAGCTTGCACATAACAGGAGTGTTCCGAATAACAGGGACGTATACTGAACGTTACGTAAACAAGAAAGAAGTAAACAGAGTGCGTCATTGTCAACTTGTGCGCTGGCAGAAACACGTTGTAAAACCTTTTCACAAACCATTCCACGTGTCAATGAAGAGAATATTCCATTGATATAAAAACCTTTTATGTAATTAACGCCTCCTGAAATCCGCAAAAACAGTTTTTTTGCATTCTACTAGTGATTGCATTCTCTAATAAATGATCAAGAATATGGGCATTTTTAAATTTTAGCCGGGATTACAACAAAATTTATTATTACAATCAAGCCCTACAGTGTTTCTAGCCCAATCCAGCGTTTTAAAAGTATTGATACAAGTTTAAGAATATAATATTTTCGGAAATTCTATGTACTTATTGGATTATCTATTATTTGATCTGTTTTAGATTACTTTCAAAGATTCATTTCATTGTAACGCAAAGTAACAATACGTAACGTAATTGAAGACAGTAACGCTTACTTACCTTTACGTAAATTACAAATAGTGTGGAAAAGTGAATACATTACTAAAAAATTCGAAGTATGTACCAAACAATCTCTTAAGATGCCTGTAATGCTGGAATAATTATTTGTATTTGCATTCTGAATTCTTGCTAGCTTTCCGCATTAATTTCTTAGGAATCTGCAATAGCATTTACAAAATGTTTCATAACTACTCCATTGCCTAGTATCCCAGTTTTCACAGGCTCTCCGCCAGGTAAGATACAAAGAAGCGAATTCTGTGAACACAGTCTTTACGAAGGAGTAAACCACAGCAGAGAAATGAAGTAAAAAAAGAAGTCTAGGCAAAAATGAATAAGAGGGTAAAAGAAGAAACGGAATGAAAGAATCAAAGCGACAAAAAATAAATATACGTCTATCTATTAAATAAATATTATGTAGTAAATTCAAATGTTTTATGAAGTCAAAAATTTTCAAAATACAGAAATATAATTGTAGCAAACATAAAAATGTTACTTACAGGTACCTTCCAGGATTACCCCCATTAATTATATATGTATTGTAATATTTTATGTTAAAACGGTTGTTGGGCAACAATAAACATAAATAAATAAATTTAGATGAAAAATGAATACGAAGAAAGGGAATGAAACAACACGACAAAGGAAAGAGAGTAAGAGGCGAGAATCGAGGCGCTCGCCGCAGTCCGCAAGCCCCACATTTCGTGAACCGGAATTGGTCCGAGCAGCCGTGACGCAGCGCACTTCCACCCTGCCCCGCCCCCGCCTCTCCGCACTCCCTCCCCGCCACTCCCCGCTACGTTCCGCCCAGCTCCGACTGACCCGCCCCGCCCTCGCGCACGCACTCCAACGTCTCTCTGTCTCACCCGCCCTGCCCCATTCCCGCCCCTACCCGCGCCCCTCGCTCCACCTCACCCGCTCGCGCCCCATTCCGTCCGCACACCCCGCCCTGCTTCACCCGCCCTGCCCCGCCCCCGCCCGTGGACTGTTCCATCCCGCCTCGCCCGCCGCACCCAGCCCCGCTCCGTCTCACCCGCCCGTCCCGACCCCCACACCACCCCTCCCCGCCTCCACTACGCTCCGTCCGAACCCCTCCCCCATCCCTCCACGCCCAGCCCCGCCCCGTTCCGCCTCACCCGTCCCGCTCTACCTCACCCGCCCCGCCCCGCCACTCCACGCCCCATGCCCCAGCGCGAGCGAGAAAGTGCGCTGGAATCCGCCGCGCGCAAAAACGCTCTGCCGTCCGCAGCTTATCGCGCGCCGCGCCGCAAACAAAAAGCGTGCACACAGCGCGCGGCTCCTTCCGCGTTCGCGCCTGCCTCCGCGGCGGAGGCGCGTGCGGTCCCCTGCAGCGCTGCTGGCTTCCTCCGATCCTCCACCCACCTGCCCGACGTTCGACTCACACACGAAGGCATCCGCGTTTCTATGACACGCGCACTCTCAGAAATGTCATTAAATTTAATGTACTGTACATGAAACTTAATGTAACTTTGTACATTAAAACGAGCTTAAAATTACATTTAAAGCATAAGTTAAAATCAGTGTACTTTTAATGTAGAGGTTCTCCCATTTTCTCTGCCTCTCATCATTCATCTCCTGTAATCATAACCCTCAGTCCATCAAGAGCATTCATTCTTTCCTTCCTTTCAAATATGACCACAAAGCTTTGTGGTAATTTAATGTAAATGACAATTACTTTAATGTATATTTCATTGACGTAATACGGACAATTCTCGCAGAGGGGGTAAGGTAAACCTTTGTGTCTGCGTTGTTCTTGTCCTCTTTTAGCTTATTAAACACGTGTGCAGGGATTCTTTCGTATATCGTCGTAGTGGTCACTGGTCTGACATGTGGATATTTGCTTAAGAAGAGAGTCACCAACCTTCGCACTTGCTACGATTTCCCCTTCTTCTTGTTTTGCCCATGAAAGTATGGAAAGGAATTAGGTGAGCCAAAATCTTGCTTTATGGGATGTTAAAATTTCCATCAGAGCATCAAGAAATATATGCACCTCGGTTTCCATCAATTCAATGAAGTTAAAACGTCATTGAAATATTACATCTAATTTTGGTTCTTTTTGGAAAATTTTTATTTTCCAATACATCCAATATTTCTAACAAAATTTGCTAGACTTCGCCGACAACTAATCCTGTCAGACCGATGGTAGCGAAATTCTGTATAGTCTAGCAACAATTTAGTTTTTATTGAACGTTCAACAACACCAAGACTTAGTAGTTTACTGTGAAAGATCAAGAATATCAAAGAAAACCTCGAAGTAATTTAATGAGTTAATCATTGAAAGTATTTGTCACAGTCCAGAGCGCCTCCACAATCCATGGCCAATAAATATTTGAATCATGCCAATATTTTAAGTGCGATTAAGACCACCTTTCTATCAGAATTTTACATTTCATGTTTCGTTTTTCTATTTTGCTTACCGGACCCGTTTACAACCCGTTTACATTACCGTTTACCCATTACATATTTGTTCATTGTTTCGACAGAAGAAAAAGAAGGGGTAAAATATGTCTGCTTCATTTAGGATTTCTATTAACTTTATGTCTCCAATACTAAAATGTTCGTAGACGACACTGCTACGAATAGTAGTGGAATCAACCATTGAAATTTAAATCTACAGAAGTGTGGTTAGAACATTGCTGGTTTGCTTGTAAGGGCAAGCGCGAATTAGGTTGCAAAATAACTGTTTTCAGAGCTTGCATTAGATGAAACACATTGTTTTGCAAGCTTTTTGGGGGACACAAAAATCAGGTTCCGCAGGAAGAGAACTACAGTTCTTACACTCATGACTTACTTTATAGTCTGATGCAAGCTGGAAACAAAACATCGCAACAGCCATAAACACGATGCATGAAGTAATGTTCCTCTCAAAGTGCTAAGTACTTTGACGTTTCTTGTTCATAAAACTACCTAAAATGTCAGACAATTTTCTCTGCAATTCTCCTTCATTCTTCCTTACTAAACATAATGAAGTAGGAGAGTCGAAGGTCTAGAATGTTTTTGTCTACTTTTTTTTCAAATATTCAATATTTCCACAAATTTGCCTTCTTCACTTGTTGGAAGTTCTCAACAGGAGGAAATTCATTTTGCAGTGAAAAATTTGTTCCCTCTACTTTCTACCAAACTCTTGCAATATCCTTCACCCTTAAAAGTGAGTTAGTTTTGATATCAAATTGCGCACTTAATAGTTAAATAATGGTTTCTGGATATACATTTCATTTTACGAATGTCATTTCTTATCAAATAGTCATTAGCATTGTATCTTTAATAATGTAATTGATAATTTAAATTACGTTCTCGCAACCTTTCCGAAATGAGTCTGAAGAATTGTTTTCGAAAGCAATTAAATCCATTCGGTTTCCCACGTATGATAAAAGGAGCAATCACTTTCTTCTCTAAGTGGGTTAAAGTGCGCCCAACAATGCTCTTTATTTGTGGTTCTCCCACTTCTCTTTTTGGCTTCCTCTTTCACCGTATTTCTCCAAACAGCCTGCATACAAAGACGCGTCACAGGACGGGGCCTGCTAGAAAGTTAAGCAGATAACGTGACCCACCTTAAGAGCTCTTTGAATTCAACCTGCTGTGCGCGAAAAGTTCTTGAGAATGGTCGGCGTATCCGGCTTCTTCAGGTCACAAAAGCGAACGACTTCTTCCTTTACCTTCGCCGTGCGTCCTCTTTATTCATGCAAAGCAATAAATAAAAAAGCAGCGTATAAATTCAGGTATTTGAATCTCCAAAACGGACTAGATTTGAGCAAAGTTTCATAAAACCCTTTAGTGATCTCACAAAAATGTTGAACCTCCTGAAGGACTTATATCAATAGTTTTGTTCAGAATATTTATGAAAATTAGGTTTGTAATTGTTTTCTCTACGACTATTTCAGAATGTGTAAGTGTATGCACATTATTGGATACAGTAATGATGGCGATTACACAAACTGTTCGAGAATATTATTCTCGCACGGCTGTCCACCAATCAAATTCGTCTTAGTTCATTACACACGACAGATGGATCTTGCAGTCGAATACACAGGCTGCCACGCCAGGTCGCCATTGTCGTAAGACAGGTGACCCACGAAACAGTATGCGAGTTGGTGTTTTTTGGGGTCAGAAAACCTTAAGTGTTTTGCAGTCGTTCTGAAAGGTTAAGGTGCCCATTTAATATTTTTAAATGATCAATTTCAAAGTCGTAGAGAAAGTATACTCTTGTTCTCGCGCTGGCTATTATTCACTCGTAGAAATTCTAGCATTTGCGTCGCTCGTGTCGTAAACATCAACTCGTGAATAATAGCTATCATTCTCTGCTTGTCGAAGAATATTCCATTCTAAGACACAGCGCGACGCTGAGAAGAGGTGTACGGCGCTGAGTTTTGCGCTCCGCTTGGGGACGATCTACTAGCCAATGAGCGAATTTTTTGGGAACTAGGGATGGGACAAGCCCCGATCCATCGAATCCCAAAGAGTCAAATTGATAAATTGAATTCATCAAATCCCTCATTCAAATCCTTTTAATCTTCACAAATTCTTAGAATGCAATACCTTCACATTTTTTCATCCTAATATTTCAGTTTTCTGGCATTTTACATGGCTAATATTTCATTATATACATAACGTAACATTAAATAAGAGGATTATTTTAACTTTCTTTGACATGTAAGCAGAAAAGTAAATATTATCTCACGCAATTGGGGTGAAATATCTTGCAAAATTGGACGGTTCTTTTTGGACGATTCTTCTTACAAGACATCCTTGCTTGTATTTCCTTGCCATTTCATTACTTAGATTTAGTGAAATTTGCCCATCCATCTCTATTAAGATCTTAAGATAAATGTCTTCTCAAAATTGACCTCCCAAGCTAACTTATGTTTTTATATCTGATACTTAATAATTCATCATAATGAAACATTCGAGACTGAAAAAAATGTTTGAGATTTTCCTGAACTTTGTCCCGAAAGAAGTCCACAGTGAATGAAAGGGCCCACACGGGGAAATAGAGTCCGTAGTAGAACGAACCGCCTCTCTCCAGAGGGGCTGATGGAATTTCACCGGCGAGCGCCCGAGGCGGCGGGGGGTGGGGGGGCGGGGGGGGCGGCGGCGCTGAGGTCAGAGGGGCAGCGCCCAGCGGCGGCGGCGGCCGGCGGCTGCTGCAGAACAAACGAGCCGCGCCGCGGCGCGCTTCTGGGAAGCACAGGGGCGCGGCTCTGGGCGCAGGGGTGTGTGGCGGAGTGGCTTGCCGAGGGAGAGGAGGTGGATCTGGGCCACCGACAGAGCCACACAAAGGAGAGACCGGGGACTCCTTGCTAATCCGATACATCGCGGCCTCACAACGAAAAGGCTCTGCCTGACGTTTCTGGTGACAATGTTCTGTCATATTCATTACATTTACTGTCAGATCAGAAATAAATTAAAACAGTTTTCAAATCAGGCTTCAAGAAAACCTATGAACAAAGTGACTTTTGGAGTAGCTCCAGACTCAAAGTGCTTTCCTGTAAAATTCCGGATCCTTGTCATTCAAAGGTCGCAATATTATTTGAGCAACATAATAATTTTATTAGCTTCCCTAATGCTCATTTTTCTCCGTGCACTTGTACTTTTTTATCCTTACTGTGTTTTGTGAAAACGAAACCTCTACTTCACAGTTTTTGGTGCATTCAGCTAGCTAAAGGTCGCGAAACATTAATTCTTTTCATCGAAAGGACTCTCCCAAACCATTAGAGATGTGTCCAAATTCCAGCAGTGGCCCTTGTGTTAGGTAATATTATCTCAACACTGACCTTAACTGGGCGAATAGTGCCTAAACTTGAAAGGTGGGCTCTCTGACATTTTCACATAACACCCATTTAAATTATACATTATTAAATTACACATGCTAAAAACTGTGCAGTAACGATTTAGACGATGTGAAATATGAGACTGTAACTTAATTTCCATGAATACTCGTGTCACAAATCAGCTGGCGTTTTAACGACGGAAAATGCCGTTTTCGTATCTTGCTTACATAACTGAAACATAGGTACCTCCAACCTTCGCTCAAGAATGTAAAATCCCCGCCGCATTCCGCTCACGTGACGCTTCCGAAAGCGCGCCTCGCAGCGACCGGCAAAGCGGCAAGCGGGCAAGAAACCAAGCAAGCGGGCAAAAACCAGGCAAGTGGGCAAAAACCCGGCAAGCGGGGAAAAACCCAGCAAGCAAGCAAAGCCCGGCCAGCGGACAAAAACCCGACAAGCGGGCAAAAATCCGACAAGAGGGCAAAAACCCGACAAGCGGGCAAAAACCCGACAAGCGGGCAAAAACCCGGCAAGCGGACGCAGCGTCAGCAAAGAAAGGCGCGGCGGCCTCGCCCTCCGCCGGGCGCACTGCCGTGCCAGCGGCCCCGCTCCGCGTTACGCCGCGCCGCGCCGCGCCGCGCAGGATGAATGAGGGGTCGAGCGCCGCGTGAGATAATTAGAACGCTTGATCAACGCTCAGGTGCTGCTCGCCCGTAACGAGAGCGGAGTAGCCGCGTAAATACGATGCTGCCGGTGCTCCGAGTAAGATGTTGAATGCTGCTTTATGAAGCGAAAGCGGTTGAAATGAGCGGAGGTAATAGAGATGTCCGCCAA
Source organism: Gryllus bimaculatus (assembly GCA_017312745.1). Classification (NCBI taxonomy): domain Eukaryota; kingdom Metazoa; phylum Arthropoda; class Insecta; order Orthoptera; family Gryllidae; genus Gryllus; species Gryllus bimaculatus. Next base: position 15,054,679 of record BOPP01000005.1, on the reverse strand, counting down.
ACCGCGCCTGGGTTCGTGATCACGCGCTGATTGGGTGTTATCTTGTCCGAATGAATCATAGAGAATGTAAGTGTCGGCTAAAAAAGAGCTTTGTATAATTTTCAAACCATAAATTACTGGCACTGCAAATGTTCTTCGTAGGGCTGTCAGTCTGATCAGTGAAAGAGAAAATAAGTGCATTTGAAATGCCTTTTAAACAATCTTCACTTTTGACTATCAAATAAAACTTCAAGCAATAAATGTTCAGAAAGTATTCACATTAAACATAAAAATGAGGTCAAGTTGAAAAAGTAAGACTTTTTGGCGATCTCATGATGAAGTGGAAGACACAAACCAATGGGAATTTGTAAATGTTGAAAATTCACATCAAAATATAATAAATTAAAATTATCCGAGAATAAATATTTATAAAAAAAGTGCCTGCGATTTGCTTAGTCATTCTTTCAATCACAGAATTCATTAGTAACTCTTCTATTGCCGTGTTGACGTCTAAATACAATCTCACATGTGTAACTAGTGTTCAAGCGGCTTCTTTCACCTAATGAAATATAAATTTAACAGGAGTTTCGTTTCTACTGCGCCTACATTTCTCGCCTTTAGTGGCTTTTCATTACCACCTGTCAAAACCAAGAGAAAACGACTTCTGTAAAAGGATCCAGAACCACAGCCGAGGTTATTATTCAATTTTCAGTCAAGTGGGCAGTCTTTAAGGCACAACTAACTTTCTCAAGTCTCACGGATGCGAAAACGGCGCGCTCGAAAACAAGGTAATTGAGTCCCGGCGGGAGGGCGGGCGCGTGGGCGGCGCGTGTTTGTTTTCGCCCCGGGCGGGTGACGTGGGGGGGGGGGCTCAGGGCGGCTGGCTCTCCGCTCCGGGGCCAGGTCCTACCGACCTCCTTCGCCGCCCCCGCGCCTCCTCCCCCCCCCCCCGCTGCGCGAACCGCCGCGCCCCCATCGCTCCCTCACGTGGCGTCGTCGTGCATCTCCAGGTCCCGCGAATTCCATCTTACAGGCGGCGCACGAACTCACCACGTTCACATCTGATTTCTGACACCTTTCCGCGATCGAACCCGCGACCTTTCTTTCACTGGTACTTTCGAGCCACCAGTGCCTCCAACCGAGAGATCCTAGGTTCGAGTCCCGACTGTAGTAGGATTTTCGACATTAGCTAGAGAGTTGGATCAAGTTGGGTCGCTGTCTGTAGAATTCTAGAGGCCGGCAGCCTTGATCGGTAGTTCTCCATGGTTTCTCGAATCAAATACCAGGCGAATTCCGAAGCAGAACACAGATCTTTCGCTACTGCCATTTATTATCCTCTCCGCCGATTGCTCCGCGAGGCAGCAGTAAGGAGTTCCGATAACAAGAGACGGCTTAATGAATAGTTTCCATAACATTCATATTGATTTGCAGTAGATTGGTGGTTCCTAAAATCACAGTTCCAACTTCGCCCACAACTGGGTGCAAAATAGCGAATTAGGTGGAAGAAAGAAATGCACTACTTTATGAATCTACAGACTAGATCTAGGAACCGATCTCTCAGGAATTTCATGTTGCTAATTACGGTGAATAATATGCGTATCTGTATACAGAATAATTTATCTTGAATATTCTTTCTTCATCTTCAATATAATAATATCGCCTCCTGTAGCAGGGAGTGAAGAAACCGCCTTACGGGTCGACCATATCAGTGATTGCGAGGTCTCAGGTTTCGTCCTGGACAGGTGGCACACATTTACTTTATTTATTTAACATTGGTGAGTTTGTGACTCCTTTCGGACTCAAATGTATGGCCTAATTGGTCGCGTCGGTATTTTCGGTAGCTTCCCTAATTACTGCTTGACAAATACCCTCCTCTTCAACGGGACACGGACCGCGCAGGGTGTTAACTTCAATCCCTTATCATCATCGCCTTCTGCATCATCATCATCATCATCATCATTATGGGACGTGGGGCGTCATGAGGTAGTGCGACCCGTCCAAACCCATTCCGTCACAACCGATATATACCAACAAGGCGGAATTGCAGGGCTGTTACTTCGCGGTATTTGCTCTAAAAGAAAGAAAGACCCTTAATATTTAAATTACACATACAGTGCACTTAAAATCGTATAATTTAATTATACTTCACAATACTAAGCATAATTGTCCAACATTCCTAAGGACGTCTGTAATCTCTTCGACACAGGCCTTAATTTAATTTAAGAATTAATGGTGTTAAAGATACGACCAAAATTTAGAGTAAATATTTGACGTAAGAATGGTTTGACGCCATAGCGATAGTTTTGACATTGTCTTCCACATCACAATCTCTGAATGAAACCATCAAATACTTCTCCCTAGTTCTTTTCCGCGCGTCACCTCGGCTGGCTTTCGAGCGCGTGTGCGACCGAAATATTGATGGAGCCGGCTGACGCGGCGCGCGTTTTCGTGGTGGGCAGGAGGTCCTCCTGGGCGAAGTGGGCCGAACAAACACTCCGCACCTCTGCGGCGCTCGCCGCGCCGGTCGCTCAGTCCGAGGCGCTCGGAGGCAGCCGGCGCCACTTCCTGAAGGCCTTCCGACCCCCCACCCCCCACACACCCTCTCCGCTTGACACGAGGAACGGGGATGACACTAAACGTTTTCCTGCTCCCGGAAGAGTGGGTGAAGTTCTCCAGAGGAGGACACGCGTAAATCACATTTCAATGAGATGTGAGTCATACGTCAATCGCATTTCAATGAATTTGAGATATGAAAAGAAGAAGTGCTCATAGTATTGCGTAAGAGATCCGGGACGAGCCGCGTCTCTGTGGTGGTGGCTGACACATTGTGGCCTTCCTCGGAGCATACTGCCGCGAAGTGCTCATAGTACACTGTAATTTATGTCTTTGTCTTCCATGAAGTGAGAGATGACATGTCTAATTCTTAATTGAAATTAATACCCTTCCTTATAGAATTTTTGTTAAATGGATACATGGACGGAATATGTTAATCGTTGTTAGAAATCAAATCCGTTGGTGCTTTCCAATCTAATGATTTCATCTTTGTGGATGTTCCTAAGTAGATTAAATGTCACTTCGAATTATAAATCATCTGTGATATATTTTGCATTAAGAACAATCAGTTTTTTTTAATTGTCAAGGGCTTTGTACAAAATTGCAGACATTTTGGGACATGTATTATTTTGGATACATGTGCTTCTAAGTAAGATATGTGTATAGTTAGACAAGTATTTTGTTTTTTAGAAAGATGTGAATATTACAGTAAGTATCAATGCCTCAGGGTTTTGTCATTTCCAATGCAATTCATGATACGTAGTTTATGACGATTGGCGAAATCCCATGAAAGGAAATGACATTCTTATGATCGCTAAGGAAATCTGGGATTCACTATGATAATTATATATTCAGATTACTTAGAATATGTTAATCAGTTCCACATATGTTACAGTGTGCAGAGAATTCTGGAATACTACTTGTAAGAAGTAAGGATAATTGTCACTGGAGACCCGTAATAACCGGAGATTTTTGTATGTGTTATAAGTAAATTTGTATTGTTTTGTATATTTGAATCATTGTATTTGCATATAACGCAAAATGTTAATGTTTTTAATTTCTGTAAATTGTTCTGGGGTCGTCGATCAGTAGTGTTTGTTGGGACCACATTCTTTGAAAAACATTTTTTTTAATTAGGAGAATGTGCACAACACTGTGAAACTTATTAATAGCCCAGACCTAATTATAAATACCCCACTAACACGCATTCTTCATTCGTACACACCACTGAATAAAGGCTCTAAACATAAAGACATTTCAAAGATTTATTGCCACAGATAAGTTCCTTTAAATCTACGCTTTCACGCAAACGTCTTCCTCCATTTCCTGGTGCGAACATTTCCCTCACAATTAGGTTTATGTGAGGCTCGGCAGAAACGTTCAGGCGACCGACTGGTCTTCAGCAATCAAGTCTAATTAGCCACAATCCGTCCCTGGGAAGCTTTACACGCGTGGCCCATTTCTCAGGAGCGTCGACGGGGCTGCTTCTTCGCAAACCTGTCGTCCGGAGCGCTATCCTCGGCCAGGAGCGTCGCTGGCTGCGCCCCAGACGAGAGATCCGCAGATAGCGGCGGCGCGCGTGGCAAGCGCTGATACAGGAAGTTCTCGCGACGCTCCAGCGACCACTTAGCGCGCGGGCGAGAGGCCGCATGCGCGCGCGTGATAACGGGAACGGCGCCGGGGGCCGCGCGGCGCGGCGCGGCGGAGATCGAGAAAGGGCGGCGCTGCTTCAAGAAAGACTCCGCCAGTGGAGGTGAAACGGATCTATATAGCGCATTACAATGCGCGCAGAAATTGAAAGAATGCTATACGCCCTCCTGTTATGTAAGAAGTGTCCATGGTCTTGTTAAATACTCAGGAACACGGAGGGAAAGTAAAAAAAAAAGAAATAGTTTCGATTTTGATTAAAAATTCAAATATTGTATTGTGTTTTTCCGCCTAATGTCATACTGCGCCTACCGAGTGAATTCTCAGATGCAGTGCGTCACTTCTTACATACAACTGTCATGTGACAGCAAGGCTCCGAGGAAGAGACAGATCGGCAATAAATATTTCCTATTTCTTACTTCTTTTTCTTTTGTTAATAGTCTGGTAGTATTTAATTACCAGTATACTACTCGATATAGAATATATTAACTTAAAAAAATATGCTCTTAAGCAGACGAATTAAAAATAAATGTTTTCATAACATTATAATACACATGAATTTAAACCTCAATGCGTACGTAGTTTTTGTAGAGGGAAAATGCAATAATTGTAATCTAGTGACTGACAATTTGAGAGACGATCAGAGTAAAGTGTTACACAGGGTTATTGGCTTCATTCGCACTTTGGCCAATTGTGACTCACCCTCCTTTGCAAAAAAGTGTTGGGAGTCCTTTTGATTCTCACCGGCTAATTAAAATCGTTTGCAAAAAATACTTTCGCAAAATTTAGTGTCGTGACCTTCCCTCTTGGTTGACATCTTATATTTACTCCCCTGATGAACATTCCATTTCGACGCCTCCTCTCCTTTTTGTGAGGAAAATATAAGTGACTTCATTAAAAGTTTGGTTCATAACATTTTATATTCACTGTAGAATACGTATAATACCTACCTAAGCTCGTCTTATCGTCCCGTATCCTTTCCGAACATTCTATTCCAACATCCATTGTAGAAACAATCTTTAAATTAAAATATAATACATTTTTACATTTTTTCGTATGGATGTAAACATTTATTTAAGTTTTATATAAATAAAAATTAATATTACAAAACTCAAAAGTCACTTTTTATAACTTTTTAGGTTTGTAACTTAATGTACATTTATAACTTCATTCTCCGTAAAAGCAATGTTACATTCAATTCTCATTGTCGTACTGTTTTTGTTTGGACAGTTTTCGTATCCACCTTCCTTCCAGCGAACGCGAATGTCCTCTCACCATTCACTCGCCTGAACCAGTTGAGGAAAAATACATAATTTCGCTCATGGCGAGGAAGGCGCTGGCCGCAGGCAGCGACGCTGCGCCCAGCGCTAACGGAGCGCGCACCCACGCGCGGCGTGATGCCACCTCTCGGCCAGCGGTGCCGCGCCAACGCGCCCTAGCGCACCGCCCACCCACCGTCGAGTCATTCAATTCTGCTATCCCTATGCGATTTCCTGTCTCGCCATCTCATCCCGACTTTCCGTCCCCGGATCCCGTCCCGACATACACGTTACCCGATTTTATATCCTGTCCCGCCAGCCCCCTAGCCATCCAATTCCGACATTCCGCCCCGACATCCCGTCTCGACATCCCGTCTCGACATCCCGTCTCGACACCCCGTCTCGACACCCCGTCTCGACATCCCGTCTCGACATCCCGTCTCGACATCCCGTCTCGACATCCCGTCTCGACATCCCGTTCATTTTATTTAATCTCCATTTACAAAAATACAAAATGTTCTCCAATTCCACATCCTGATTTCTAGGAGGGTAATAACAAATGATATGGTGCCACTCACTCAATTTACAATGAAATAAAATGTAAAAATTAATACCAAAACGTTTCCTCCTTTTAGTGTCATTACTCAGTTTCATCGACTTTTTTAAAAAGTGCATTTTTATCTTTTAAGAATCTCCAGCTGAATAAATTTGTGAAGAAAACATCCAAACCATAAGAATCGTTATGGTTCAAATTGGCTACGAAAGTTGGCACTTACCTTAAACTTTCGAGCAGCAAGGTTAGACCCCGAAAAACAGATATATTTGGGATGTGGCTTCATAAAATTTAGAAAATGCCTACATATTCATTATACGGAAAACAGAAAACCCCTCAAAACAGCCTTTCATGTCGTCCTTTATTAAGTTTCGAATACTAACAGAATGAGGGAGGATTACACATTCTAGAACAACATAATTACTATTAACTGTGAACCCAGTTTAACATCTTTATGAAAATGTAATGAAATGTTTCATATTTATCAAGACCTGTACATGTATTTTTTAAGGAAATATGCAAAGAAATTCTTCGCTCATCTTGCTCTAAAAACGTAAAGCACCACTTACAATTATAATCGCTGTTTCTTTTTGTGAAAGGACATGTGTTCTGTAGTGTAGAGAAGAAAAGTACAAAGGTCTCTGTATTCCTCCATTACCAATTAAAATCTTTAGATAAGGCATTTGAGCGTAGCAGTGTACTGGTCAACAGTCCATTGAAGATGATGAGCGTCCTGGATGTCCTTCCACGTCAATCCGCCTCCGCCACCGCCACAGCCGCTGGTGAGTCGTATTCTTTTTTAACTTTTGTTTTTTTTTACTTTCTCCCATAATACTTACGCAGAATATTTTATTGAAATGATACGCATCGGATGTGTCTGTGAATACACCGAAAACCTTAATACACTTCTATGCCATAAATATGTTTTATTTAAATTGATCTATTTTTTGAATAAAATAATCTATTTTTTACCCTTGGTTTATTTACAAGTGACATTTACGTAATAAAGTGTATCACCTCCAGTTAGGGCTTTTGTATCACCTCTAGTTAGTAATTACTGCAGTGCACACAACCTGCACTTAATTATCGCATCAAGGTAAATCTGCTGGAGCGGATGCGCTTGATTCCTCGTCATATTATTATATTGATATTGGTTATAGAGTATTTAATATTACGCCGCATTACTTTATCTCCTAGTGCAGTACCTTATCGCAAATAGTCCTGAATAAAGAGAAACGCACGGCTGCAAAATAAATGAAAAGCATAAAAAGCAAGAAGTGTGGGTGATTCCTGGTTTCCGACGGAATCCATGACACACGTCACACGCGAGTTTCTCCGGCGTTACGAGAGTCGTTTATCAGCGGGATTCGCCGCGCGGACGGCGCCCCTTTCCTGCCGTCGCCCGTATGCGCGCGGTGATAAAGCCCTCAGCGGCGACGAGGAGAGAAAGTGCCGGCCCGATAGGCGCTGCGGGCTGTTTCTCCGCGTTAATTTCGCCGCCCGCCGCCGGCAGGCCCGGGTCCCGGCGATTAGTGCAGGTGCCCAACTCTGCGAAGACGCGCTTTCTCTGGAATCGGACGATCACCGCTATCTTCAGTCGTTCACCTTCATTTTAAATTGATTTCTAATGTTCAGCACTTTTTACCTTTCTGGGGTTGTAAACATTAATGAATCTTTTTTTTAATTGATGTCTCTTGGCAAGTTGGCTCTGTCCTTGTTAAAAGCTGCATAATCCTTCTTTAATGATTTCAAAATGTATTGATTGAATATGATACAAATTGTAAATTGATTCTTGATTTGAATTAGATTATTCTTTCCAAAATATTAAATTGGTGAGTGATTTTAATTCATTTTCCCAGCGATATTCACACAAAAATAAATCTTACATCCAAATCTTAATTATCTCAATTTATGTCATGGATTGGATTTAACTATGTACGGAGACTTTTTCTGTATAATACGACACTCTTTTCCAACCAAGTTACCTTCAGATGGGAGCTACATCTAAACAACCCCACAGCACCTATATCTTTGGAGGAATAAATGTTTCCAGTGGAATCCATTATGTGCACTCATAATTCTACCCCATTTGCATGTTACGTGCTTTTATTCTTCATAAACATTTCATAGAACGAAGAATGAAAGCATCGTAGAGAAATACATTCGAGACTTTAGAAGTTTTTCCCCGGATCAAATGTTTATATCCAACCAAACAGTTCAAAAATTAGCACGATTTCTCTCAATAAGGCAGTTTTCGTTTAGAAAAAATATTCTTTTTGGAAGGGATTACTTCCGAAATTTTGTAATTGTTAGGGTAGCGCGGACTAGAAGAAGAAATCATTTAAACCCAAGCAGATCACCATATGGCTTGACCATCAAAAGAGCATCTGTTTACACTTCACATAGTGGCCTCTGCATGATGTGGGATCTCGGTTTCCAACAACAACTTTTAAACGTTTTTTTACAGTGTTCCTTTAATGCCTCAACAATTGCGAAATATTTGTTTTGTACTTCTAAAGATATCGTGATCTGCGCCTTGAATACTTACGACTTGCATTGTGTTGTCACACTGCAATGACAAATGTTCATATTGAGTTCTGCTCTAAATGAGTAAGAGCTTTTACTCCATATGTTTTCCTTTCAAATACGGTGGTCGGACTTAGGGAGTCTGCATTTCGTAGAACGGTTTTCATATTATTATGTTATGCAATATTTTAATACATTCTACGTATACTAGGGCATCTTGTTAATTGAGAAAATATATTACGTATTTACTATTTTTTTACTATTACTATTTTACTTAGTATTACTTTCTACTTCATTACTTCCTATTTCTCACATTTCATATATTCATACGTTATATTGACATTATGGACATTTCTTATATCTGATAAATACAACACTCGAGATTCAATGCAACATACAGCACTAATCTACATTATTTGAACGATTTGTTGACTTGGCAACAGTTATACTGATGGACTTGTAGAGAAGTCGATTTTTTATGACTTAATTAAATGGTCGTGGAAATGAACCCTGTGGAATAATTGCCATAACAAATAAAATGAAACGGATCGAAAATCCGTTACTGAGATCACAGTAGGAATGTCCTTGGCTCACGAGTGCTTTGTGTGTGGCAGCACCTGGGATCGAGCGCGGACTCGAACCGGACCGTGCGCCTTCGGTCAACGGGACCCGCTCGACTAGCGGTGCGGGCGGCGGCGGCGGTGGAGGCGGAGGCGGAGGCTGCGACGTTGCGCTCAGTGCAAGTGTGAGAGCTGTGAAGTGCAGCGGTTGAGATGATTGATTACCCCCAGCAAAACACCACCACTGTGTGATTCTCCCTTACTAATCCCCCTCCACTCGCCTATACTTCTATCTTCTCGTGAATGTAAACTCTCTAGGATTCTTTCATTTTGCTCGCACTTTTTTCCCTTACCACTTCTCGTATGGCTTGCCTCCTCGTCACATTTCATCTTTGCGTGGGGTTGGTTTTCCTTTTTTTTTTTTTGGAACAAAGCCCTCACTCTGAGCAGCCTTCCCCACTCACAGTGCGGCCTTGGAGGTCGGCCGGGAGGTCGTGCACTACATTCAGCGGACGCGGGTCCCGCTCCAGACGGCTGCCTCTGGAAACACTATAGCCAGGCTGTGCCTGCCTGTGGCCTGCATAGTTGTCGAAACACGAGGATGCCTGATTGCCTTCGAAGGAATTCCGGACAAGCCTCTTACGATCGAGTGTCACTTCTTCTAACTACTGCGATGTTAATTTGAAACTCTGTCTAATGAAACTACCACACTCAAAACTAATAATGTTTACTATCTTCCTAAGTAATAATGGTTTAAACCTGCGGCGTAATTTTATGAGATGAAGTGAAATAAAGTGCCGTATTTCCTAATTCTGCAAGTATACATTGTATTATAATGTATTTTATTGTTACATCATTCGATTATTGCCTTTCTTTCCATTAAGGTGGGATTTTCGACTTTTTTATGAATGAAAATGTGAAACTCTTCCATACAATAATTTTTTTATAAATTAAAGGATCTTTTGTAGTATAGTTATAATGCTATCTATTTAGTGTAAGGAATAATAGTATATAGGTTCTAGGAGGTGGCATGACTAAGTATAGAACTGCAATGATATCTATTAAATCTATTAATAGTTGAACATGAATAGTACGTCTAATCTCTTAGTATGTGGCACCTCTAAAATCAGCGTATTACTTTACAGTTGTTCAGTAAATCGACTGCTAACTGGTTGTGATGACTTATGCCAATTAAGCGTCAGTTGATACATGTTTTCTCCTTGGATATACATGGTGAAACATTATAATAATAATAATAATAATAATAATAATAATAATAATAATAATAATAATAAGTTATTAATATCAGCAATATGATTTTTTTGCTAAGGAAGATTATAATTATTTCTGTTATAAAATCGGAAAAAGATTTAGACTAAAAATATTAAAAAAAACAAATTTTCTATTTTTTATTGTCTTTGTGATGATGTGATTTGTTCCTTATTATTATTATATTATTATTATTATTATATTATTATTTTACGCTATTATTATAAAAATTACTTCTTTCCAACATCAATGAATGTTATTTACGATATATTATCGAAGTGTTTACGTATAAAATTCTCTTTTAAGTACCCTTTTCCCAATGAGGTCTAAACAATGCTTTCCATACGTCATAACAGCAGAACTGTTTTTTGATGAACCAGTCTCTCCTCAAATTACACACAGTTTACAACGGATCTCTTGAGATCCGGTTCCCAAGAGCCCTATGAAGTGAGGGCGAATCGTTCATTGCCGATCGATTCTGGTTCCGCTTCGTGAGCGCAGTGGGACTGCAATACAGTTCCCCTTCGTTCCAGATGAATAGCCACTCCGCTTTGTTGATGTTGCGGTGAATCTAATTGTACTTCTGACGTACCGTTCTAGACATTTCGTTCAATTGTGCAATATCGTGAGTTGTGGAATGACATGAAATAATATCATAAAGTAAATGTAGCTTACATTTTCTGTAACCGCAAAGAACAGAGATTGCAATTCAATTTGATATTTCCTAAGTGAAATCATCAATGTTTTCAGAATTCTTCTAAGAACGTAATAATAATAATATTTAATCTCTCTGAAAGAATGCGTGAGTCCTTCATGGAAAATATTACATAATTATTTCGGTAAAACTACTTCACGATATATCATTCCAATAGTTGTTATTTTTATTATCCTAAAAGGTTGTAAAGTTGAATATTGATAATATTGCTAATTCATTTATCATAAACTTACATACTTGAAAATAAATAAAAATATGGTCACTTAAGTTTTAGCTTTCAAACACACAGGCTAATTAATCGCTGGTAGTGAAATAAAGTAAATTTATTATTAGATGACGACATATAGATTTTTGTCAGCGTGTATTAGAAGATATTTGTACCCTATTAGCCATTCATTTCGTATTGACAAGCCATAGTCACATCGTTTGTTGATTCAAGCATTATTTTGATTGGCGGATTCAGTGTAATAGAATGATTTGGGGACACAAACAGTATAATTTCATGTGAGAACCTTTTTTTCCAATTTCTATTCCTTAACCGTTTAATTTTGGGTGTAGAATAAAGTAGAATAATTTTCGGAAACTGAAGAGGTAGCGAGGACATTGGTCCTGTAGTTTGGCCCGCGAAGACTATTAGTCACAATTCACTCTACGACCAGTAGTTGAAACACGTTGAAGAAGGACGGCTTCTCTAATGTTATGTAATTTTTGTCTCACTGCTTGTAGACAAATCTTATCGTCCAGAAACACTTGTAAACATTTATTACGTATTCGACACTTCGTTATAAATTTGGTTATTCCTAGATGAAAATAATACTTCTTACAATACTATATGTATACGATGTAAATTGATTATTGTGAGTGCCCACCAGAATAAGTTTGCTCAAAATGTAGGGTCAATACAATTAATTCCGTACCATAAATTACCTTCTCAATTTTTATTTTTTCCCATGTTGTTATATTGACCACAAAAATTTCAATTATAGGTGGATGAACTAAAATCAGCAAAAACTTAATATTTTAAAATACAATATTCAAGATTGTAATCAAATGGAACAAGAATGAATATAAAAGAGATAGAGAATTACTTAAATGTGTGACATTAGATAATTGTGGTGTTTTCAAGTATCTTTTCGAATTTCTAAGGCGCAGTTATTCTTAATGTAGATGTACTACAATAGGTGTTTCATAAATCCTGATCAAACGCATCAACGTTACTTAACAGTGATTCAGCGAATACCTTAAATTTAATATTCCATTTTAAACTGTGCATATTATTTTATATAATAAAACATTTTATAATTTGTGAAATTGTGTACACGCCACAAATATCCTTAACGAATAATAATTAACAGAGAATTTACAATAAAAACAAAACTTTATTTCGGATATTTTGCATGTTAAATGTGATTCATCTCGTAGACAGGCACCTTGAAGAAAGCATGCATAGTAACTAACCGTCCACTGTGAAAACATAACCCTCGCAAACGCTAAGACCTTAAGACATTGTAAAAATACTCGCATTAGCGTCAACCCCGCCGCGAGGGGCCTTCACGGAGAAGCCAAGTGGAGGCGTCTGCGCCGCTCGGCGGCGACGGCGCAGGTCGGCGCCTGCGCTGCGCGCCTCCTGCAACCGGTCGAGACGACTTTCTCGCGGAGGCTGCGACGGCGCTCGCGGAGACCGAGGGGCCAGCCGGCCGGCCGGCCGCGCGGCTCTCGCCGGGTTTCTCCCCATACGCGTCCCCCGGCGCCGGCCACGCCACCGCCACCGCCACCGCCACCGCCGCCGTAGCCAGTGCGTGTCACGCGCGTGATCGCGCGCGTTTAGAGCGTAATTAAACGCAGTAACGCCTCGGCGCCTGCCGCGGACGCGTTCGTTCACCTCCGAAGAAGCGGTTGTCGCCGGGGCTATTTGTTGTGAGGTCGGGTGACTGCGGTGGTCGGCCGTGGACTCATTCTTTTTATTGTTTCCAGAGAGAGCGAAGAGACCGTTCTACATTTGTTGAGACACCAAATACCCATGTCTTTAGAAGGAGGGTGGGATGGATGATTGAAAACATATGGGATTCGACACATTCCAGAAGTGTTCCAGATAAAGCGCAATTAGAACTACCTGGTAATTCTGATGACAAGATAAACATGCAAATAATCATGCTAGTTCGACAATTTTTTAGGTTTAAAAATTGATGCCTTTAAAAAAATCTTTGAGAAAACAAAACAAAAATTTGTTAAGTTATTCCATAAAACACGTCTATTATGGAGATAAAAAGTTAAAATTTTAGTAGCAAACAAGACATTTTGTTTGGAACAACAGGGAAGATACTATTTCGACATTTTTATATGACAATTTTGCACAATTACATTTCCTTATATCATCAACACTTGAATGTTTCTGTTTGTTCTTCATGTGCTACTTGTTAATAATCACTTAAGTTTCACCGAGAGAAAGGGGTGTTGTTAGAAATATTTCCTGTCCGCTAGACAATCAATCTTGATTCCAGAAAGCTCTGCGGTAATAAACTACCTCGACTCATCTGCCGTGTTCCGCGTCGGGAGCGACACAATCCTGACTGTTACGAGCGTCCTTCATCCGAAGCCGTGTCGTCGCCGCGCGCGTCAGCCGCCGCGGGCTGGTTCACCTTCTCGATGGCCGCCAACATCCGTTAGAAGCCCCGCATCGATGCGCTGGCGAACATCCAGCCCCCCCCCCCCCGACGCCCCCCCGGGCGTTGGCATGCCGCCTGTCTGCCAGCCTGCCTGCCGGCCGGGATACTTTCCTACCCGACCAGCCCTACAGTTCATCACCGGGGGTTTTAATTATAGTCGTCTTCCTGTTTGACTTAATGTTCCTAATTATTAAATAAATCGGGAATCATATTATCGATAATCGTCCTCTTGCCTTGATGCAAGATTTGTTTCACGGTCGTACTTAACGTGTCAGGTAAAATCATTCATCTTCTCTCTCTCTCTCTCTCTCTCTCTCTCTCTCTCTCTCTCTCTCTCTTTCTTTCTCTTTCTCCCTCGAATGGTCAACTAACTGGTCGCCTATTTTAAAATATTCTTCAGTGCTCCAAATGTAGTCTAAGCTATAAAATACTGCATTATGCATTTCGCACTTGGTCATTAATGGGCACCATTAATATATAATAGCTTCATTAATAATCATCCAACTCAATTTATTGTGTAAGGAAAAAATGTGCATAATGCAAAAGAATTCAAATATTTGCATTATTATAATTTCGTTTTCAAAATACGCTAAAACCAGGATGAGTCACTAAACGATTTCTTTTCTGATGGTTTATCTACGACTTTAATACTACTACGCTCTACGATATCAAAATACAACTATTCAAAATAAGGAAGTAAACTTTATGAACCGCAAATTTTTAGGACTATTTTGACAATTGTTGGAAATGTTGTAAACATCTTAACGTCCTTTTTTTAATTAACATCTTTCAATCCGTGTAAGGTATTTTGACTTATATAAGGTAATTTTTAAGTAATCTAAGCATCTTATACATATTGCAGAGCTAGTAGTCACTAACCTATTCTGTACTAGTATACTAACCCAAGAAATTCGCAACAACTCGAAACACTTAAACTTCTCACCATTTCTGGGGTGAAATGAAACTCATTAAGTAAGTTGTTTAAGATTTCTTTTTGAATTTCACGACTTTTCCTTAGTCTGAAGACGAAAACAATGTTCGTTGTCTCTCCCCGCATCGAAGTCTCCGGAGTCTGCCGAGAACCGTTGAGTGCGTGCATTTGTTACAGCCTTCGCGCTTGGCGGTCGTTAGCACTGCGCCGCTAAGTTACGTCATGACAGAGCCAACAAGGCTCACGTCCGACCCCAGGCCCTCCGCGGCGCGAGACAGAACGGGGAGGGTGGAGGCGGGAAGGGGGGGTGAAGCGGGGCGAGGTAGGGCGCGGTTGCCCAGCTGCGTGTGCCTGGCGCTCGACCCCTGACCTCCTCCTCAGCCGTCGACAGCCGACGGCGTCGTGGCGCCACGCGTGCTCCATGCAGCCCACTTGTGAAAGAGGCGTGACTCCGGCCGGACGTCGTCACGTGACCCGACGCTCTCGCACAGACGAGGGGCAGTCGAGTTGGATATGATAGCGGCGATGATTAGAGTCGAGATCAAGATTAGAGATTAGATTATCAGAGTGAAATAAAAGAAAAGGCAGTTCAATAGTTGGGTCAATGATATGAAAGACAATTACAGATCATTGAAAGAGATTATGAAGTAAGCGTCAAAAATACTGAAAAATGGGAATAAAAAAATTAAAAATTCTAATATGACTTAAGAGAATTATTAACGTATATTGTAATTATGGACATTACTCTAACAGAAGAGAGGGTGACTCCACGATTTTTCTCTGCCCAGCATTCTAACGAATTTTAAATGCACAATTTTCGCAACAGGTTTTATTTATAAGATTCAATAGTGTTTTTTGTTTAAATATGGTACGGTCGTTCAAAAATTTCATTTCAAATAGACATACGTTGCTTGGAAAATCTCAAGGTGGTAGAAAGAGTGTGGTAGAGATGATAAAATATATACGAAGGTAATAAAAAATAATGCCGAAACGCTACGTGGACAGCAGTGTGCAGACAGTTGTGGCCGTGATTGTAGCAAAGGGGGCGTCGCGGAGGTGAGAGAGCGGAGGTTACGGCGGCGGCGGCGGTTGTGCTGTCGACGGAGGCGGTAGTCGGCGGCGGCGCCGAGCTCGTTGGACTTTCTTTCCCAGGAAGAGGAAGCGGGCGAGCCGCAAGTGGAGTGGGCGGCGCGCGGCAGACGCACGGGCGCCGCGTTCGGGCCGCCGGACGTCCCCGCCGCGCCGCGCTTTCAGCCCGCCACACCGCCTCGCCCGGAAAATTGCTCTAATTGCGGTTACGCGCTTGTTGAACCTGGCACTGGCCGGTGGATTAGCAATTCACCGCCACAGAATTCGAACTCTAGAACGGAAGTTTACATAAAACTGTGCCATTGATCATTTCTCCTCCAGTGAAAGCAAACTGTACCATTAGTTCAGAAAATACGTAATTGTACCTTACGAAAACTGCCGAGAAAACTCCTTAACCAATCAATGATTTTAAATATTGTAACTTAAAAGATTACAAATAGAAAGAACAATTCTTTATTAAGAATTTAAACTTGGAATAAAATGTGTATAGAATTGGCATAAAATGTGAACAATGTTTTTTAGACTAGATAAATAATTTTACAAATTACCCTACCTCAAACTAAATATTCAACATCCATAAATTTTAGTTAGTATGTCATAACTTCCTATTGAAAAATTCAATTATTCATGATAATTTTGAAACGAAAACCAAAAGTCAGAAATCTACAAAGGAAAAATGCACCACTTTAAATGAAATGCCAATATTTCTATTTAACGTTTTATAATTCTGGATCTCCATTGAACGTTTGTAAATGTTTATTAATATTTTAAAGAATTTGAGTAATCTCATAATGCAGATAACAATGAAATTTTTGGAATGTTTGAGTTAGAATTATTGGCTAGAAAAAGTTTATTCAATTATATAGCTTACATGTATTTGCCATATTCATTGCCATTGGCATAATAACATTCGCAAACCCGTGAATTGTAATCGATGAAGTATCTCACTTATAAACTTTGTTGCACATATATGTAAAATGATGCAAAGCTACTTCATCTCGGTAAATGGAAGATGGAAATAGCTGACTGGCTATTCCCGAGCCGGTTTCGGCCAGCTATTCAACAACCTCATTGACGATGCTAACAGGATTGCAAGGTCATCTAACTTACAGGATCGATGTAATGATTTTTCTCTGTAAGTAAGCGTGTTGTTCACATCATGTTTTAATTATGGACCTGGGAGATAAGAGATAATATTTTTAACTTCCGAAACGAAAATACTTCAGAAACTAATTAATACATTCACGTCTATTTAGTTGCTGGAAAAATTAATATATTTCGATGTGCAAAGCAGTAGCATTTCAATAGTATTATTATTTTTAACGAATGAACTTGCAAGTAAATATTATTAAAAGTACTGTTTTAATTATGTTTATAATTAGATATTAAAATCATGTAAATTCAAGAACAAAGAATCACCCAATATCTTCATCATTTATCAAACTAAGATCAGAAAAAAAGGCTTTGGACAACTGTTTTCTTGTCATCATGTTCAGCACCAAAACATTGCCTTATTCCAACATCGCCATCCTGGCACTCTTCTCCGCTGGACGCGGTGGGGTGACTCACAACAGAGAGACACGAGCGTCTGAATAAGCGACGAACCTGCCTCCGAATCAATAGATCTGTGACGAGACGTCGTCGCGTCGCTCGAGAAAGCCTCGGGACGAAAGTAACGCAGCGGGGTCGAACCGGGGACAGCCATTAGCGCGACCCGGCACGCGGGCACTTCACCTACATCCGGCGGCGGCGGCGGGGGACCTACTTCCGCGTTGAGGGCTTTCTCGCGCTCGCTCGCACGGTGCCCGTGGCTGCGGGCAGAGCAGCGGCGGAGCGAGGCCCGGCTTGCGCTTACGCCACAGGGCGGGGGGCACCGCCGCGCCTGCGCACCCGCGCCGCGTCACGCGGCATAACGACTCTGACGCGCTGCCCCGTGACTCAGGGCGGCTGGCCGCGCGGGAATGTGGAATGGCGGAGGATACGTCACCGTAACCCGCGTCGGTCACATCACGTCTTTGGGTGCGATTGCAGTTCACATTATTCCATTCCTCAAACAAATGCCGGGAATGATATTTAAATTTCCCGTTTAATACACGACGGTAAAAGAAAATATGAAATTAAAACTGAATTGTATAGTTATTGAGGAGTAAACAAGTACTTGTATATGTTTTACTACGAATTAAATTTGAAATTCCAATAAAAATATCACAAGTAGTGGTTTTTTTAAGAAACAATATTATTTAACAATTACTGCAATTAAATTTACGTTTCATCACTGTCAAAAAGTCACAAAATGAGATCGTTTAAAAAGTTGAGTTAATGATCTTTTAAGCAAGTTATTATTCTTTGCTTTGCTTTTTCTTCCTTGAATTTCTGAGAGAAATTCGAAAATAAAATGCAATTTTAAAACCATCACGAACAAATAACGTTTATTTTCAAATAATCTATAAAACAGTCGTGTAATATTAATAAACGATCACATTAAATTCTGTGACTCTAAAATAGATAATGTATGAGTAAGTCCAGATAATAACATAGAAGAATGATGTCGATTGACCAGACCGCTAGCTTTAGGCCTTTGTAGCGGTTCTTTCTCTCACGTGGGTCCGATTAACTCTTCCAAACGATTTTAATGAAGCCCATCAAGACGACCCCGTCGTTGACTATCTGACAGGAATGCCACTTTCGTATTTTCTCAGGGATTTTTTTTCTTCCACGAATTACGTGCTAAACATATGGTTGATAAGCTTTGAAGCATATACACCAGTACAGTTTCTGTGATCTAAAAGTAATTAGTATCATGTTCTTTGTTTTCCCTTGATATAAGATTTAGGTTGGACTATTGACAAGAGTTCAAATTCTCCTCGGTCTGAAGAGATGTTCAATTATTTCTCAGCAGAGTACGGAGATTCGCCTATTCATTAGCATAATCGTAATTTTAAATCATGGTAAGGATTTTTGAAACGCCACTTCCCCTTCGGAGCAAAATGATATTTGTGCAATGAGGCATTAAGAGTTATTTATTACTAATTATGTATTTTGTTTTTACTACAAACATACAGATAAAATGCCAAAATAACTGATGTATTAAACAACTAATAATATTTTTCAGTATCGTTTTACCCCAAACTATGTCTCTACTCACGTGAACAAATACGAAATCCTCTATGGTGTCTCGGCATACATACCTGAAACAAAGTGAATGTATTAATTAATTAATTATTTTAACAAAATTATTAGTTTAGCAAAAATTAATATAAATTTTTAACACTGAAATTTTCATTGAAAACTCAACAACGTTTGTAATTGATTTTATAATAACGTTCTTTTTTCTTCACAATGGCTTCTTTGGCCGACGATATAACGTTTCATTCCCTTAATACATAATGATACCACACAAGTTTTTTGTTTAGTGATATGCAAATAATATCACTATTTACTGAAGATTATCTTCTTGCAAGGATTTTTACACCCACGATATTGTACTCAGATCTTCATTTTTTGGCAACATGAGGTTGCCAACATGAGGTTGAGGTCGCCAAATTGAGGTTGCCAACATGAGGTTCCCTAACATGAGGTTGATTATTGGTTGAAAGAAGTGGATTAATGAGCATAAATCATTTTACCATTGTAGAATCACGACCATTGATGAATAATAAAATAAATTGAGTTCACGGAGTTGGTCATTGTGTTTAGAGAAACATGTAGTTGCGCCTACGTTTTGAAAGATTTAATTTCTTCGTCAGAGGTAGAGTATAGACAATGAATAGGGCATGAGGACAATAAACATTACAATAAATTCATTCACTAATGAATTAACATTATACACCAAAAAACAAAAAAATTATAAACTAAGATATATAAAACACCAAAATATAGAAATTACACATTATTAGTTTATTATTAGTAAGGTGTGTACATTATATACTTTGGTGTTTTATTTATCTTAGTTTAATTATTTATTTTTTTGGTGTGTAATGTTAATTAATTAATGAATCAATTCATTGTAATGTTTGTTGTCCTCATGCCCTATTCATTGTCTATACTCTACTTCTGACGAAGAAATTAAATATTTCAAAACGTTGGCGCAACTAATTGTTTCTCTAAACAAAAAGACCAATCCTGTGAACCAATTTTGTTTTATAAATAATTTTAACTTGAAGTATCATAGTATAGTAGCACAAAAAATAGCGTAAAATATAAATGATTTTTGAAAATCTTTATGTATATTTGTAGAAACGTATTCCAATTTACAGAACAGAAACAAATGCAGAGTTTCACAATGAAAAAAGTAATAGAAATAAAAAAAACACTAAATATGACGTGACGGCTTACCATTCATCTCTCTAAATAAAAAGAAGTAAGTCCTTGTTGAGTAACGGCAGTACATCAAATGTAAACGTCCGACGATGTATTCTCCATACACACAAAGTATCGTTTATACGTCATCATGTCGCTGTTCCATAGTAGTAGGATTTCCTCTTAGCGAACGTATATGTCGAAATTCTCGAGACATCGAATGTTTTTCTGCCCTTTGAAAATTCCATTTAAAAATTGTTCTTTATATCGAAATTATTTTTATACATCGAACTAATTATGTGACTTCGATTCTTTTCTGTGCAATAAAAGTGTTCATGTACATGATGTTCTAAAAAAACAAACTATAGTTTTACTATAGTGTAGATCGTTTATTCGATTTGAAACGAAAGTATTACTAGTGCGGGAAAGATAAATTCCGCTTGGGCGGTGAATTCGTTTGTATAATTGAACAACTGTCTACAAAATACCAATTGAAACCCCAAATCGCAGTTATCTTATAGGATTTACTCACCCCTAGTTCCCCTTTCCTCAACCATGAACGCATGCCCCACACCGATCTGAAGTTAATCACGTGCCCTGGTGTCTGACGGCGCTGCTTTTCGACGACAGGTCGTCAGTTCAGCTCAAGTTTAATTTCTATAATACACTTAAGAAGAGCGTTCGAAATGTCGAAGCGAAAACTATTAAAGAAGCAGAAAAAATGTACCTCATGTAAATATGGTCAGTGGGCTGCCAGAAACAAAAAGCCAGTTGAACAGAAAAATGGAATACCATCTAGTACAGTTTCGACCAAAATGAAAAACCGTTACTATTCATAAATAAGTGGTATGTATAACTTATAAAAAAATTATTATTTTTTTATTTTGCTTTCTACACGTGAGTTTATCTCCAAATATTTTGAAATAATAATTGAATATTCTAATCATTCATGTAATATTATCGAAGGAACTGTCAAATTCGTTGTAAGAAGGTCCGGCTATTAATTGATCCATGCCAACAAGACTGTCATATTTAAATGAATTAGTTGTCGATGGAGGCTACGGTCACTTTTCAGGAAAGACATTGATACATACAATTGTAAAGAAACGCATTCGCCAGTGTAGATGTTTGGAATTCAATTTTATGAAATAATGCATACTAGAGTTACATATAAATTAATTGAAACAAATTAAACCGCGTTTTTCCTCTCGCCGCCTACGGCCACGTAGACGACAAAACTGATTTATACCGCCTTTACTATTAAAAAGTACAAAATGACACGTAATATTTATGCATGTATTCACACAATCATCCCTTTCGACTCTTCAACCCACCTGTTGATTCGCTTTCTAAAATGGAAATACATTCTAAATTTAGACCTAATTGTGATATAATATAAATATAAACAAAACAACAGTGACAACTCACGTTATTTAATGGCAAGTGCAATTACAACTTTGTCTATTCCACATCAAAATGAGAGGACGAAACTCATTAACACCTTCATCACGATAGTGGCTATTATTAAAGTAAATTAAAATTTGTCCAGAAACACAAAACACGTGTCAACTATTATTTTCGAAACAGTTAATTTGAACGACCAATATTTATTAACAGACAAAAATAAAACATTTTACAAAATATGAGCATTTGACAAGGTTAGAAGTATATGACTGAAACTTGTAATGAGAAGAATTGGCATGTAAAGTAGTATTTTATTTTATTTAATATTTAATTACAGTATTTTATCATATAAATGTTAATCACTGATATTAATAGTTTTAAAAACTGTAACAGTAGTAAATTACAATATTTAACAGCAAGCGTTTCATTATTCAAAACATATTTTGCTTCGAAAATTAATAGCTTTGAACGATTTCTCTTTGACAAATTTTTACAATTAAATGTACAACAAGGACAAGGACACATTAAAATATTAAACATTAAGGACACATTAAAATATTTGCCAATTACTAATGTTATAATGGATCATTCTTAATCACTGTTTATTGCGAGCTTGCATGTTTTATGGATATCCGTTAGCAAAGCGACACGATTTCCAACCCAGTCCTTCGGAGGCGACCGCATCAGATAAGCGCAAGCATAAAGCTAGGGAAGCGGGGGCGGGGGCGTCCCTTGGGGCGACGGCGCTCGGCGAGGCGAGACGCGAATCCGATTCATTAGCGTCGACCGCGGCGCCGACCGCGCGGCTCGACTCGCCCGGCTGCAGGATCTGCGCGCCTCAAACGCCGCCGCCGCCCGCTCCAAAGAGTCCTTGAGGGAGCCACGAGGACCGTGAGAAAAATCTCCTGCAACGACTCTGACTGACTTTACTCTCTCTCTCTTCTTCTTCTTTACGCCTCTTGAGTCTTTGTCGCTTTATTTCTACGCGTGTAAATATCTCCAATATATAAATTAGAGATAAAACGCTTCGACAACCATTAAAAATTAGTGGCTACCACGAAGTAGAGAATCTGAAAGCCGACCGTAATTCAAGAGATATTCTGCTGAAGGAAGTGCAGTAAATCAAACTGAGTGAAATGAATTCAATCCGCTTGTAATTAATAGCGACGACGGAAAGTGGATTACTTTCGTTTTCACCACTTTTTAAAGCCCTGGCTTTAACTAAATTTCAGCAATGGTTGTTTGCCTGCACCTCGTAATAGAAAGCTACTGTCAGCCAGAACGTGGTGCAAGAAACTTTGAGCAGGCTCCGCAGCTCGATACAGTTCGTGATTTAGAAATGAAAGAATGAAAAGTGAGACCGTGATAGAGAAATTTAGCCAAAGTAATGTATCGTTCTGAAATCAGAGAGCTGTTGATGTTACAGTTAAACATTTTAGGTTCAGATAATGAATTGAGGCAATTGGATGGTAATCTTGACGTTTTAATTGAACTAAAGTGCTTTATCTGTCCAACCGGTGCCGCTCTACATATTAGGAAACCTTATCAGTTGCTCTCGGGTTAGATCAGAATGATCAGAACATTTGCAGAATGTATTAAATGAGATGTATTCCACTTACAATATTATGCTACTGTACAAAGAAATCATTCACTTTTAAATTAAATAAGAATACCGTAAAATAATTTAAAATATTAACTTCGAAGTAATTAAACTCATCAATCTGTGTATGTTGTTTCACAATCATTGTAATACACCCAATTAAAAAAATTAACTTCTACAAATACATACCATTTAAACAAAAAACATTTCAGACTGTTGATAGCCAAATAATTTCATGGCGTATTTTAAAATCTTAGATTACTAACATGTGGTCTTTCAGATATACACATTTTACACTAACCAGCGATATAAAATCCGGAATTTTCTTCGATTTTTTTAAAATTCATATTCACCGAAGTAGTTGGCATTCTTAGGAATCGCTTCAACCCATATCCCCGTTCGCCCCGCATCTTCTCACGTGCGCTTCCCAAAAGTGGTCCACGCGCAGAACAATTTTCACTTTTGCTCGCGAGTGAGACTCCAAAGCCGCGGGCGACAGCGAAGGCGTCGCATTAGCCGCACGCGAGGCG
>BOPP01000005.1:14966471-15027647 GCA_017312745.1 Gryllus bimaculatus | reverse complement strand
GCCCTCGCCCTCGCCCTCGCCCTCGCCCTCGCCCTCGCCCTCGCCCTCGCCCTCGCCCTCGCCCCCGATCCCTCTCCCAATCCCATTCCAGATCCAGATCCCACTCCCTCTCTCGCTCCTGCTCCCGCTCCCGCCCCCGCTTCTGGTCTGGCCTTACGCGTGAGTACACGCTGGTTGCGAGAGATCAGCGGTTACATTGTAGCAACATGTATTACAATGGGAGGTCATAAGGCCGGAGTCCCAATGGTGGCGAATTTTCAACAATAGCTGGTCACGTGGGTGAAAATCAATCGTAGGACATTCTAGCGCTCGGTTTATTTCATCGGTAGTTTTCGTGGCATTTTCGACCAATACCGAGATCATTATAGAGTAACTGTCTTTTTCAACTTACAAATATTGTACTGACGAGTGTATTGCAAACTCCTCTATAACTCGTAAGTGTAAAAATAACTCAGGGCTAAAAGAAGTGGAAAAGGTTTACAGCACTACTTGGCTTCACAGGGTAATTTTCTTCATGCGCGTGAACTCTCCCCCAATGTGTTCGCAAATGCCAACTTACAATCTGAGAAACACAAATTACAATACAAATGTAATTTGACCGTTCTTCTCTCAATATGCCCAGTTCTAAAATATTTTATTTTAATTACTTTCTTACAGAGTAGCGTTTTGGTAGAGGAGCGTTCACTACTATGACTAGAGTAGGCTTCACGCCTAGCACTGCTGCATGTTGCGTGAACAGAGAGCGGAGCTCCATCGACAAGAGCTCCGGGCAGAGCGGATGAAGGCTTTTCCTTTGCCTTACCCAGTTCGATGAACTTCTATACAACAATAAACTTTAAATCACATTTAACATTAAAATATCAAGCAGAGATCAACATAGCCCAATTCAAATTCCTTATTAATTTCTTAAGTTCTATATCTCTAATAAATGCTATTGTACTTTATAAAGCCACAATTACTCTCTTAATGCTATACGTACGTTGTAGTTGGATTGAAGCATCAATTTACCAACACAATCCTCAAGTGGTGCGAAATAGATTTCTCAGACTAGCAACACACGCTCCGTTGTTCATTTCAATCGCCCAACGTCATAAAAAGTTAAAGGTACCGCCTATCGTCAAACATATCGTCCTCCTTTCTAACCATTTTTATTTCAACCTAAATATAGTAAACTGTGTAGCCATTAAAACCTAGGCGAATTAAATGATTAACCAAAAAGAATGAAAAATATATTCTCTTTTGAAACCTCCATGTTTTCCTAGTAATATTACCTTCACCATGTGTGATGCAGTCAAGTTCAATAGACTATTACAACATCGTAAGCCACCGAAACATGATATTGATACGATATCATGATACTGAATTTTGTAAGTATCCTACATGAAATAATAAACTAAATAAAAAACAGTTTATTGTATTGAAACATTTTGAATAAAAATAGATTTTCTTTTCTCGTGAATCACCGTGAAACATCGTGTAGCGCATCCCCCAAAGGTCAGCCAACCAATATATACTGCACTATACTGTACTGTACTGTACTGCACTAAACAGATATTCCTAAAATCCTGCGACTCATTACTAGAGTATTTTTCATGCAAATAACCATGAGGTTTTTTATCAATGTAATATCTAGACGATGTTGGTTGCGTGACTTTATCACGCAAGTCAAGTTAATCAGAATGTTTATGCACAAATAATACTGATGTAAATACCACAGTTGGTAGTGTTGGCAGCATCATTGTAAGAAACAAAGCAACTCTTGTAATTTCGTATCAAACATTCACTCTTCGGTCATTCCAGCTGCGCATATTTGTGCGCATACTATTAAACTACTTACGATTAAGTATACGTGATTATACTATTTATATACACAATAATTAAACAAAAATCTACGAAGGAGAACACGTTATCAGTACAATCTCTTTTTCAACAGAACTATTGTTTTATTCAACAGAACACGTTGTCAGTACAATCACTTTCAATAATAATGCTTTAACTACAACCATATTGCCTTGATACAATTTTTCCACCAGTCTAGATAACAGGCAGCATTAGCACAGCTTGCGCCGAAACCTTTGCTTTGCTTTCTAAAACAATCTCGTTCCTGCTGGTGTTTCGCTAAGTGCACGCCGACAGGAGCAGCAACCGCGATCCCCTGGCCTCCGGACGGGCGAGCGCGCGCCCCGACCGCGTTGCCTCTCGCCCCGAGCGCGCGCGTGTCCCGGGGGCAATGGCGTCCGTGCGCCGTCGCGGTTTCCGCACACTACGTCGTCATCCGCGTAATTGCTGCCTCGCGTTCCTGCGCGGCCTCCGCTGCGGCGGGCGCCCGGAACACGCGCCCTCTCCTCCCGGATTTGGAGCGGTCGTTTCGGGCCTTCCGGTCGCCGTAGTTACTCTGGAGTACTGCCTCAGGCTACGAAGTAACTGGAGAGCCTACGGACTTCCTAATTCTGAAATCTGTTTCCTCTATCTCACAACCTTCGCGGAAGGGGGAATAATTTATATCAGCATCAATTTTTTTTAAAATTGATATTAATTTTTCTCTGTTGGAAACGCAGAAGTTCTTGAATTTAATTAAAACAATAGTAATCATTGTCCTAGATGTTAGTTTTATTTTCCTTCCAATTACACATTATCAAAAACATTAAATAACAATTTGACCCATATTTCATTCAGTGGGTCAAGGCTCACCACCATCTCTTTCTTGCATGATGTACATACTATTATATTTTCTTCGGAATTCGCTTTCCTTCCATTTAAAGTTTTGTCAAACATCTTTCTACTTCTGTATTCGTACTGCTATCGATGTAAATCTCATGTTTAACTGTAGAAATTGCACTTCAGGGATACGTTTTTTTGAAATTATCTTTCCATAATTGAAAAACATGTCCTGAGATGAGTGAACCCGTACCTATTCTATTCAATCCCTACCACAACCTCCTTCCTCTCTTGAACGCCGGCGTTTTGCTTTCTCTTCCGGTTGCTCTGGCCGCGGAAAGGTTATCCTCGTTTACGATAAGACACTCTGATGGGCCCTGTTAGAGAATGTCATGCTATAAAAGCGATATTAGTTGCATATTCACCTTCGCTTTTTATGTTACACGCAGCAGCTAAAGAGCTTGGATCTTTCCATAGGCAATAGGCGGTTGTCGGTATTACAACTCTTTGGACTCCTCAAATGAAAAGTATGACACTCTTGTGTCATCAAAATCAGGAGATATGGTTAAAGTGTTGTCTTAAATTTGATTAATCTAAAGTCTACTCGTCTTTTTGAACATTAGTTCTTCAGTGTCAACATGATAATGACCTATCGTCATATTGTGGTTTGCTAATCGTCTAGAATTAGGAAAGAAAACATTAAAAGGCGTAGTCTTGAATTTGTAAAACACTCTCTGACGTGTCTGCACATAAAATGTAAAAAAGAAATTAATTTTGTACTAGTTAAATCTTTTGGATTTTACTTGACATTATCTCGTGTCGCTTTTGTGTGTGTAACATACTCAACGTTAAATTGATACATGCGTTCCAAACACGAGAACATGTCTTGCGCACGGGAACAACATTTTAACAAGATGCTTCGCAAGCGGCAAAAAAGGTCTCATAGCTTCTGCAACGATCGTATCTCAAGCTGTGAAGAACATAAATGTTACCTTTTCACGTACACAGCGAACAGCCACTGAAGATAAAATGGAGGTCTTTGCGCCCGTCGTCGAAACCGCAAACGAGGTGAGGCGTACATAACGACGTTGGTCGGAACAGAAACGGGCGGAACTGAGTGGAACGGAACTGTGTGGAGGCACCTACCCAACTTCATAATACCTCCTTTTAGCGGGGTACTTGACACGGAGCGAAAACCTCGCCCCACTGTGTAGCTGTTGCCGCATCGCAAGTTGTCATCGACGTAATTATTACCCAGAGTTCTCGCGTTCACCCTGCGACCCGAGGAGGCGGGCGAGAGGGGTTTCCGCCCGGATTCGAAAGAGGGCGGGGTTCCGGTGGGTGTCGGCGCCCGCGCCTAAGTCCGGGTGAACGCCCGCCCGCCCGAGGCGCCGGAGGTGGCCGTGTGTGTGGGAGCTGCCCGCGCCCCCTGGAGGGCGCCACAACGCGACCAACGAGTGAGTTCTACCACGGCTGCTGCAAAGGCTTCCGCCCTCCACACAGACATTCAGCTCCAGCGCTGGCGAGGCGCGACGTGATACGAAAGAACATCATCATCCATACGGCTGTAATTATTACTTTGCAAAGCCTGTGAAAAGAGGAACATTTTCTTTGAAACATTTTTTTATCTTTATACGTCTAATGGAATGACAGCATTATGCGGAACAATAGTCAATTTTCTCATTCACTTCTTAAACAAGCCATTTTTATATCTTGTAATGCGTCCGAAAAGAGTTTCATGACTAGTAAAATATTTTTACCATATTAGATCGATAAAAATGCGCAGATCTATGCAGAAAACGATTCAATGCTGTAAGATAACTAACGATCCCTGATGAGCAATTCATATCATAACAATGTCTAAGAGAACATTTACATTTCGGTTACAAAATTAGTATACAGCACGAGAGATAGCAGAAAGAAAGTTGTTTTTCTTACTTATGGTTACTCACGTTACTTCATTAAAAGGAAACAAAAAATTGTGCATCCCCACAGCCAAAATATGATTTTTTTTCGACTGTGTTTTTTCAACCTTACCGCTATCTCCGCCTCGTCCTGTAAACACATATTCAAAACCATGCACATTTATGCTTTACAATTTAAACTGCAATTCCTATGCACGCCTGACTTTTTCATTCGTCTTATCTGAAATCATATTTTCACTCGAAATACAAAGATCTCTTATTGAAGATCAATTGTATGATGAGAGTTGAGGCTCACAGATTTATAAATGCTTCCAAGAATGCTCACAAGTTTAGTGTGGGTTTCAGATGAATGTAATAATATACGTATGGTCGTCGTGGAACTTTCGTCCACAGTAGGAATCTCTCCCATCTTCTGGTCGGGGATGTTTATAAGTATCCTCATCGTACGAAATGTTTTATTTCTGTAAGTCTTCGGGGTCCGTTTCAAAATTTCCAAAAGAAGCTCTTCTGGCTGTGACCACGCCTATGTTTTTAACAGATGACTTCCTAAATAAAAACGAAATTAATTAAAAAAATAAAAATAGAATCTCGTGTGTCGAGAGCCAACGGTAGACGCGTTATCTTGATCGCCTCCGCGCCGCAGCACGACCGCTCGTTGCTCGGTGTGTGTGTGTGGGGGGGGTCTTCCGTGCGGCGCGCGATCCTCCAGTGCGCATGCGCCTCCGGCCGAGGAGGAAGCGCTTCCGGCGAAGCGGCGCGTGGCCTTGCACTTGACGCGCCGCCCCCGCCGCCCCCGCCGCTGCTGGCGCGCCGCCCGCGGAGAGCGCCTTCCGAGCGGAAGAGGGCACGCGTAACGCACGCGTGGGAAAAAAAGGATCGTTCGGCTTCTTCCTGGGTTATGCGCGCGGCTTTGCAGAAGAATTACAGAAAAACACTGGTAATGGTTTTGTTTTAGTTATTTCGTTTACCACTCATTACCGCACTATTCAACCTAACAACGTGAAACAAGTTATAAATGAAACAAGTCTTATATGGCAATAATGAAACGAGTATTACTTTTGTGCTAGGAGGTGCGAAAGCAAGATATAATAAAACCAAGTGATACCAAAGAAATACGGTACTTTGTGATCTTAAATTAAACATGAACCATTCAACATTTAATGTACAAGACGTACTCAGAATTACTTTTATTTTATTTTATAATATAATAATCAAAAATTAGATGTAACTTTAAGTATTTAAAAATAATGATTTTTGCTTCACAGATTTGGAGTTCGCATGACAATTTGGAAAATATTAGGTTAACATTTACAATAAATGTGTGTGGTTCTATTTAAAATTGTTTTAATAAAACTTTGTATAAGTCGTAATACGTATAATAAATATTTGTAATTATGTTAATAATTCTATTAATTTTCTGTTAATTTCGTATCTAAAAAGGGCGTTGATATGAATTAAAAAGGACACTTGTTTGCTTTTGAGGGGCATAGTAAACCCCGAATGCGAGTGCTATTAGATGTCAGTGCCCCGTCGTTAGTAAGTATTTAAATGAAACTGGTAGCATAAAATGACATGCTAACACATATGTCACAGAAACGTTACCATGTGATATTTTGGTTTAGCAGATATTTAGTATCTTTTTAATCTATTTTACCATAATATACCATTTAATGTATTTATTACCATAAAGGTACTAAGCGAAAAATTATTGTCGAAAAAAATTATGAAATATATTCCGTTAAAATGTTGATAATATATATCTCGATAATCTCATATGCGATCCCAGTATTGTAAACTGTGCAGCTAAATGTTCAACTTGTCAGTGTATTTTACTTTGGCTTGCATGATTTCTCAGGAGATCTAAGAAACAACTTAACTATTCCAAAGCTCAACCACATAGACCAATGAAATAGTGATGCAGAACTTTCACCTCGCCATTCAACGTAGAGACGAATCTATCTTATACGTTTCATCGCCTTCACATACGATGGAATTTTCTTTACATTAAAACTACATTTAAAATTAAATTATGCTATACAAATTGTATTATAAAAATATATATATAACTGCTATTAGTAACAGTTTTAAATTATTTTTATCTCTGACCTTAGTAAATACAGCTTGTGCTTAAAACCTCTTAGTAAAATCCCGAGCCTCTGGGAGACTCGAAAATTTATAAAGCACTTATGATATTAATTTTAATGAAACCAAATACACAAAAGCAAACATTAGCTTTTTGTAATAAATAAAGCATTCTTCTGTGTTCAGCAATTCCGGTTGTTTTGGAATGGCCCGCCCTACGCAAATTCTTTCGGCGGCGCGGCGCGCCGCTGTGCGTCCGCAGATCAGTCTCCCTACACGCGTCGGGGTTGCGCGCCAGCGAACGGGTCGGCATTGCATTGCCAGGTCAAGGCGGGTCCAAGAACGCGCGCACTCGGCACTGGGTGCACGGCGGCGGCGGGCGGCGGGAGGCGGCGCGAGGCTTTTTTCGCGCGAATGCGCGACTCGTTTTTCGCGAAGCAGCGGTTCGGCTGGGCGCGCGCATGGCCGCCTGCGGAATGGCGAAGCAGCGTCTGCGGGCGCCGCCCGCCGCCCACCGCCCGCCGCCGACGCACCGCCCCCCACGCCCACCGCCCCGCCACGATCACGACGCCACGCGGGACCCGACCGCGACCACCGGACCACCGACCAACCGACACCGACCACCCGACCACCGGACGCCCGACAACGCCCACCGCCACCGCCCACGACCCGCGCCAACCGCCACATTGCCCGACCGCGCCGCCCGCCCTCTCGTCGACGGCCGAGCGCCGCACCGACACGACCACGCGCCTGCCAGACCACGACCCACCCGCCGCCCCGACACATGAGCCGCGCTCTCCCGCCTCCTCGCACCTCCACCTCAGGCACCGGCTGGCAAGGCTCTGCGGCAACACTGCTGCCTCTGAAGCATCGGTGACCGAATGGTTCTGGGGTTCGCTTCGGAGGAAGATTGTTGGCACTAGTTTCATTGCTAAGCCTAATTCAGCCACTGCCAGGAGAGGAATTCTTGCACCCAGCGCTCTGAAGTGTAGTTATTCGTGTTTTCTCCTATCAATATCAGGCGAAAATTCCGAAGAATAGCACAGAATGGGTCACAGACAGCGCGCGATCTTTCTATACTCATCCTTGATCTACCCTCTCTTTCTCTCTCTCTCTCTCTCTCTCTCTCTCTCTCTCTCCACACACACACACATACACACACTACTTCTACACATGTCTATGTGGATACTGGTGGATATCTGGAGAGCAGAAAACCCGGAAAACAATGTGTAAGTTGGCAACAGATCTCATGGAACTGACGGATTAACGGAAGGTGGGGAAAGAACTCCGCCATATTCCGATATATACCAAGCATTACACATACGGGACTAATGACCTGAGTAGATGACATGCTCGAAATCAGTACTCACTCAACTACTTCAGCAAAAGATGCGAAACGAAGGGGGTGCCGGGGATTGCTTCCCATACAGATTTGGATGACCTCTGCTGGAAAAGTATTAATTTGTCCTTACCAACAATAAAATTAAAGTAATCCTCTTTAATGCCTCATATAATTCTCACAATGAAATGTTCAAATCGAGGAATTCAAATCAGACTTTTAAAAAATAAAATCTTCTCTTAGTGAGTGTTGGAATATTTGAGGCCTAGCAAAGCCAAATCCCTAATTTGTTTCCAGAAAATAAACTAAAACCCTCTGAATTCGTATTCTTGACATTCAACTAGAACCATCACTAGGTAGATTTACAATTACTTCGAAAGTGTTCGGAACATCGTTCCTTTATCTGTGTCTTGGTACTGATTTATAACATTTAAATATCAAAACCTTCTTTTCGAACATTTTGGTACATTTGGTTTGATTGATTAATCGGATGAAGTAGTTTACACATTAATATAGTTGTTACATTCTCACGTAATGTTTCTAAAACGTAAAAACAATATCAATTTTGAATATCCATACACTCTTTATTAACCCGTCGTCAATTATGTATATATCAATATCGGTCCACTAATTTTTAACTGCAAACGATCTCCTTCAGACTAAGAGCTATTGTGAATATTACATTATTGTAGGTTACGGCGCGTGCTCAGAATATTAGGGATATTGGCGCTTCAGTAATAGACACTTTCAGACGTTTCGTTAATAAATATTTAAATTATCATTTCACGCGCACACATTATTCTTGATTTCTACCCATTATTTCGCTTATTCTCTAATGCGGGTTCTATGATGGTAGAGCTAATGAGGGTTCTATGAAAGTAGATAGGTCTGATGATAACAAACTGTCAATGCGATGATGCGACAAACTAGAAAAGCGTCATAAACAGAATTACTCCTAAATCAAGTTGTTTGACGTTGAGTCCCATTATGAAGCTATTTTCTCCTCTAGAACAATGATTTACAACGAGTGAAATGTTCGCACGGGTTCCACCAGTGTGATAATATAAAACCTCACACGTCCAATTCTACGACTTCCACCAAATAAAATTTCTTTAAAAGGACATTTTATCGCGACCAGTTTATTTCTGACCCCTCTAGCGACTAAGTTTGGGTTTTTATGAAGCTGAACCCAGAAACCTGGCCGCTTGCCAGCTTCGTGTGAGGTACGTTTTGTTTATATGCAAAACGTGTTTGTGAATACCATCTCATACAATCGAATCAAAATTGAGTAAGTCAAAAGAATATAAAATAGAATAATAAAATTCCTGAGGTTTAGGTGCACTATTTAGGGTCCTGGAATAAGGATTTATCTAATACCACTGCTAAGACAAAAAAGGAACGGACAACATCGTTTCAATACGATGAATCTATGTCAGCAGACGGATTCGTAGACCTAGCATTTTTATTTGTGCCTCATCTCCATAATTATCGACGTCTGTGGATTAGGTACTCGCCTTCATCCCGCAAGCAAGAAACGAGGTTTGCGTTGGGTAGCTGCCCTGAGTCCCGCTGCAGGAAAACTCTTCGAAATCTTGTGGTTGCGCCTTTGCAGTGCATTTGCTCATCCGCATTGGCATTCTTTTCGCCAAATTTTAAGTTTATTTATATTGTTCTTCATAAAGCCTAAGACTGGCCTTTTTCTCATTTGGTATACAATGTATAGTATACATAAAACGGAGTGTACACTACTTACTCACATTTCCTGAGTAAATACTTCAAAGTACATGAATAAACTTTCTGAGTACATACTCGGTGTTTTGAGCATGTATTCGTAACTGAGGCAGTTATCAAAATTTACTCAAGTTTCTAAACGAAAGTGATAATATACTCGAAACTGATATGAATAAAACAGTAGTATATTCTCAGTGTTGCAAGTATTTACTCATATTATTCGGAGCAAGTATACTCAATTTTGAATTCTGAAACAAGTTTTTTTGCAGAGTTGATGGCGTTCACTTCGAACCATAGTAATGTTTGTTAGGAATGTCAGAAACATAAAAAAATATGGCGAACGGCACCATACCAATGAATGAAGTTTTAAATGTTTAGATTTTCACAAGAAAATGCACAGCGATTAAATAGCATTATTTTCTCAATGAAAAAACCGAAACTTGCGGATGAGTTCTAAAGTCTTAGCAACGAAATGAAACTGAAAAAAATTCTTCGTGTTGTTCGCCATCTACGTTTTCAGAGTGGAGTGAGTGTAGATTTGGGGTTCACCAAATTATTGTTTCGAATAGTGCAGTAGAAGTAAAGGGTTTGTAATTATTTCTAAGTATTGATCCGAATTGGATTACATTTCCATAGAAGAATTTGTGGAAGAATACTTTTCAAAAGATGAAAATTATAGAAGACAGAAGAGAAATGAAAAGTCCCAGATTCTACTTTCTTACAGAATGTGATTTTTGTTGTTACTTTTATCAGTAGTTCTTTCAGTGTTAGTAATTTATTCTATTATTGTTTTTCTTATTGTAAATGTAATTTCACATAGAAGTGACTTTCTTACTTAAACGAGGCCCTTGATGACGTTCATAAATAAGATATTCGAAGGTATATCCATTTGGTGATAAAAAAATCACGTATCAAACTGGTACACTCTGAAAACAAAAAAAAACTCGCGATTATTATCGAGTAGTCGATAGCCAGTGATCGAATCGGCACCGAACTTACATACATCAGGTTACTCCATGGGAAAATGCTAAGAAAAATTAGAATAAACTCGGGTTGCTGTATGTACTCGTTACTTGTACGAGGTGTTTTATTCTTACCAAAATGAGAATATACTCATTCGATAGAGTATCTACTTGCTTTTCATGCTCTTACTCATAAGAAGAAACTCAGAGTATAAACTCCAAGGTTATTCATACTACCAAATGTCTTCATTAACAATTTAAAGGAAAATTGTCCCCAACAATACTGCACGTTCTGGGTTTTCCTTTCCAAATAGTAATTTCCCTTCACAAATGATCTATATCTTGATCCTCAACTTTGGAATCTTCTTCGGAGTTTCTCTTTATTTAAATAATTGCATACATACACCCATACATTCGTGCAGGATTTAATTGGGGTAAATTAATTTTTAATAGGATATATATTTCTTATTTAATGTAGGAATGCAATCGCAAATATAGGTTTAATAGAATTTGATCAGGGATGGCACGGTTTTCTCGGATCAGATCAATCTCACTACTATTCTTGGTTGATGAAAAATGAACAGTCGTGGGAAGTGAATAAGCATTGGAGGTAAAATAATAGCAATTAGAGACGGTGGAATGAAAGATGTCATGGAAATTAGTCTTGAATTCCCTAACCTAACACATATTTCACGATGCCCGCAGCTTCTAACAAAACGGAAACAATTATTCATAATTCCGTACAAGATTCCCTTACCGCTTCTAAAATCGCAATATTAAAATCTGCCTTTGGAAATGGGAAAAGAGTCGCCTGAGTTTCGACGGAACGCGCCTGGTCCCGGGCTGGGCCGGGCTCGAACCCTGGCTGCCCCACCCGCGCTGCGCTCCCCGCGGTCGCGTTGCGGCTTCGGCGTCGGCGCGGCGCGCGCACGCCCTCTTGCGGTGAGCGACGGCGGCCGCTGGCGCGACCACTCGCAACGGCGTCCACCGCAGGAAGCGTTCGATCGGGTCGGAAGACTCAGCAGACTCCGGTACACGCGCGCGTCAGACAGAGCTGTCGACTCCCCGTTACAATCCCCCGTCACTCTCGAGCAGGAAGTACATTGAAGCCGGAAATACTGGTACGCTGAGGATGGTTTGCAGATGGGTAATGGAGTGAGTAGAGAATTTAAAATGTTTTGAATTCGATCATAATCCGTTATGGTGGATGTTTCTTTATCATTCTTCAAAAGAAGTTTCAGAAAGGCGTCTTAAATAGTTGAACGTGTTTTCAACTATAAAATATTTTTCTATATTGTAGACTTACATTACGGAAATGTAGGCGTATAATCGGAATGAGAAGTGCATAATACTTGTATACGCATACTATATCAAAAAAGAATCGTAAAATATGAAGAAAAAAATAATATGAACACTGCAATAGAAGGGCACAGGACTAAAGTCACATTTGTTTTCATAGAAAAGCAAGTGCCAGTGCAAGCTTGCATTCTTTTTTAAATTTCACATCTACAATTTACAATGTGTCTCAAAAATTCAGTAAATGATACACGATAACAGTAACATTTTAGCGTACATGTACATAATTGTCAAATACTGTGTTCAGTGATGATTCAAGTAGCAGAACCAAGACGTGTTTGAGATCCAGGTGAAACGCGTCTCCCATTACTTGACAGGGTATTTGGTATTTTTTGATACTTTTCTGTTCTCGGAAGAGTACTGGAGCGATCGCCGCCGCTGTTGCCTCAACCTGGCTGCTCTGGGAAGCGGAAGGCGAGCAGTGGGAAACTCCCCGGCGCAGAGGGCGGCGGCGCCGGCGCCTACGCCAGCGCTGACTCTGACGCCGGCGCCAGCGGTAAACGCCGCGCCGGCGCGAGGTGAAAGTGACAATCGGAGCTTCGAAGTGTGCGACATCGATAACTAAACATGATCGATGATCAATATTAAAACATTGATGTTAAAAATACATCGACGAGCAACCATCGATGTTTTTAAGATTGAATTAGTAACCTCTAACATTAAATTCTAGTGCAATAAAATTTAATTTGAGAGTGTTCTTGTTTCTCAATTCGCTGAATAAGAATATGAAAATGAGACGCCGACCCTTCGCCCACAGCTTACTTGTTGACCATATCTTAATGTGCAAAATGAATATGAAGAGGAAATACAATGGCATAGAGGTCCTCTCACAATGGCTAGAGAGTGTGGTCGTTGTAGGTGCAACCAGCATTCCTTTAGTACCAACACATGAATAACAGTGTTACTATCAGTTATTTCGTATTTTAACTTTTACAGTATTGTCATCGTTGGATTTTTTCATTAAGAAACAAAACATCAGAAAAGAAAAAACATCGATCACAAAACACCGATGTTTGTACAAAAACACTGATGTTTCGAAAACATCGACATCAATTTCGCATCCCTACTTCGAAGACGTCGGAGGCGATACCAATCGGCAGACTGGAATATTTCTAGAAATAAAATATGTAATTTTGATATTTGAGGTTTCCTGGAAGGACTAGTGCAATTTGATCGCAGAAAATTGCTTTATTATGTGTAAAATTAACTATTTTGTGTGATACTTGCAAATTAGATTTACACAGAAATGAGCTTTCACAAGCACGTTTTGAAACGTACCCATGAAAATGATTTTTTGGGTACAAAGTTGTAACAAAGAGATTAGTTGATGGTCACATTTTCGGAGAGCAACATCGAATTGAAAATGGCCCCGAGAAGGGAAATGACGATGGAAGAACGAAGGCTTATTGTGAATTTAGCCATGAGGGGAAGATCACTACGAGGTATTGCGATGACAATGGAAAGACCTCATCCAACTGTTCAAGGTATGGTAGACTAATTCATGTACGATGGCAGATTAATTAATAAAATAAGCGGAGGCTGATACTCAATAACATCAGCAGGAATCCTCGCCAAAGTGTCGTCAAAATGACTCCGTGGGTGATTTCAACAATAGGGAGAACTGTATCCTCAGAAACTGTCCGAAGTACTCTACGAAACGCAGGCTACAAGGAAGAGTAGGAAAGAAGAAGCCTTGGATTATTAAAGCAAATCAGCACAATATACTGCAGTTCAAGAAATATTACAGAAACCACCATTCCTAGTACTGACAAACAGTGATTTTCAGTAATGAAAGTAGATTCAAGATATTTGTAGCTGATGGTGAACAGTGCGTGTGGAGGAAGGTCAACACAGCCTTAGAAGATAAAAATTTGCGTGCAACTGTAAAGCTCGGCAGGGGCTCCGTAATGGTATGGTAAAAATGTATGTCTGCGTCAGGTGTCGGGAAACTCCATTTTATTGATTCCACAATTGACAAATATGATTTTTTTTAATGTTAGGAAGTAATGTCACACAAAGAGCAGATAATTTTGCATTGGGGCCGACATATTACTTTCAGTAGAACAACGCGTTCATTCATACAACGCATATTGTGAAGTTGTGGTTGTTACATGATGTATCAAAGCGTCCTGAAATGCTTCCATAATCACCCGATCTCTATCCTATTGAGAAATTTTGGTGGGAATTGGAAAAACATGTGCAGAAGCATAAAGTTTCGAGAAAAAAAGAGCTCAAGAAGGTCCTCTCTGAAAAATGGAAGATAATCACTCCTGAATTTGCAAAGAAGTTTGTGAGATCAATGCAGCAAGACTAGAGGTTGTTATTTGTGCTAAAGGTTCCATAAAATTCTGGCTTATTATTTTTCGTTTTTTCTCGGAGACAAATTGCAATTTTTGTGGTGAATTGCATATGCATTAGGATAAGTTTTATTTTTATTTATTATTTATTCTGTTATTATAAGATATTTTTGTAATGTGCGAGTGAAGAAGGTTTGCATTAATACCTATGTTTATTTTGTACTGAATTCTGTAATAAATATTTTTTATGTCCTTTTGTAATTTCTTACATAGTGTACGGTCGATTTTGAGAGCCACTGTACGAGTAAATCCAGTAGGAAATTCCATTTATTGTAAAATATTAGAGCGCCATATTTGGTAGGAATATGGAACTGTCGTATCATTGTAGGTCGCCCGTAGCAAGGAGAATCATTGTTCCTGAATAATGTAACCTTCATTCCCGTTTCATCCTCTGCCAACAATTTAAATGAGTCTATGCGAATTCTTAAAAAAATACCTCAAATGTGGTAAAGTATACCTATTTTATTTGTTTACATTTTCACACATAACTTCAGAAAAAATTAAGCAATAATGCGGTGTTGCAAAACTCACTGCGATAAAAAACTAATTTTATAGTACTTACTGTAAAATCTTAGAACGTTATAACAACATAAGTACATGAACAGCTTTTTAAAAAAAACGAAAATTATTATCACTCAAATCATTTAACGATATTTTTTCGATTAAAGTGAACTACTACAGAAAGTAATTGCTACAGAAATAGAAAACGATAACCTAGTAGCTCGTAGTCGCGCTGCATTCATTGATCCCGAAGGACGCAGCGCGGGCGACGGCAGCGGCAAAGAGGTGAAGGAGAGCAAACGGCTGGCGCGGAGCCCGGGGCGGTGCGGGCGGAGGCGACGGATGCGGCCCGGGGCCCGTTCAGTGCCTCCGCCCCTCGCAATGCCATCAAGGAATTCCATAAAAACCCGCTCGCAACGGCATCGCGCTCATAGCTCCGACACGCTTACTGACCGCCGCCACACGGAGCCACCC
Organism: Gryllus bimaculatus; assembly: GCA_017312745.1. Lineage (NCBI taxonomy): Eukaryota > Metazoa > Arthropoda > Insecta > Orthoptera > Gryllidae > Gryllus > Gryllus bimaculatus. The sequence continues at coordinate 15,012,262 of BOPP01000005.1, read as the reverse complement.
GGCACTGGCAGGCGCGCCACTTGCGGAGAAAGACTGCGGGCTCAGAAAGGGAGTCTAATATTGCGCCAAAGTACTTTTATTTTGTCCTAATAAAACACACCAATGTTTTGGATGTCTCAAAATTTATCATTATTCCTGTTATTGTCATTGATAATTGTAGCTTATGATTGGAAATGTGATGAATCAGAGAATTAATCAGAAGATTAATCAGAATGTCACGTTCTCATCACATTAGTTTGCCGTGTTTGAATACTATCTAAAACGTCCGATACGCCTAACAGAATCTTTTATAAAATTGAATTATAAATAATAAATATGATCAAATGATACAATGTCTTTTCAGTTTTAAAACCCAATAAGTGTTTACTGAGAGGTAGGATTAAGAGCGGAGGTAAGGAGACAGAAACAATTTTACATGAGGAATTAACTTGCAACAAGCAAGAAACCTCCATGAATTGAATATTTTTTACGAATATATTTTAAAACAAAATATCTATTTTCATAGGTAGTCGCTAAAAAATGAAATTACGTATATTAATCTTGTAAACCATAGGGCCTCACTGACATTTCACCACGCAGCATTATCCACATTCTTGAAAATCCACCTCGATGACGGACTCTTCCGAATAGCGTAACGTTTCGAGGGCGTTCTGTGGAAGAACCACTGGCGTGCGTCGGCGCCGACGCGCTGTATTCCGCCCGGCGCAGCGCGGGGCGACCCGTTATGCGCGTCCTTGCGCCGCCGCCCGCGCGCCGCCTCCACCGCCGCCGCCACCGCCGCCGCCGACGCCGACGCCTCCACACGCTTGAGATCTCCCAATGGGCGCCCACGGCGTACGGAGCCGTCGCCGCACGGCTGTGCGCGAAAGCGCTGCGGAGATCGAGCCAACGCAGTCATTTGCAGGTTATGATTCACTCCCAAACCCGTTTTCGCATAAATATTATTTGGAATTCCATAAAGCTCAAGTTAATGAATTTTCGGCAACTTGGGAAGAACGTAAACATTTTCTTCGAATTGTCCTTCAAAAGTCTATTAGGACTTGCTAAAGAGCACCATTCGGCTCTCTCGCCGTTTTTTTCCTGCCTTGTCTCATTCTTAACAGTCTATTTAGCGATTTAAAATCTATTTTATAACGAGTACCTATTTAATATATCGGAACCCATGAATGAATCTATGTAACAGTGAGAATGTGACAATTCAGAGACCGCGTTTTATTTTTTAATTGCCTAAAAACAAAACATGTATCCAAACCTACGTTTTACCTCACGTAAGTGGAGAACGTAAATCAATTGAATGTAATTTTTTTTAGTTTAAAGTTTAGAGGGATATTAATTTATTCAAACTAAATATGAACCATTCATAATTCTGTTTAATATATTTGCTAATAATAATTTATAAAATGTTGAAGGTTATTGTGTGCAGAAAATGCCACGCATTATTCATTTATCAGCATTTCTTGAAAAACATTGTAAAAGCTTTTAAGAATATCGTATACGTGTCACTTGCTTCTCTTAGAGATTTCCGCTTGCGCGACCTTTCGTGCACTCCCAACACGGCTTATTATTCTCGGATGCGGAAGCAAAGGTTGGCTGATCACAAATGGGTGCGTATTCACTGAGCTCGGAGACCTCAATACGCGGTGTCCCTTACACGGGCCGGGCCCTCTTACAAAATTACACCGCTGCCGGAGGACAAACGAAAAAGAAAAAGCAAGAGGCCGCTTACGAAGGATGGACAGGTGCGCGGAGGCGACATCCTGTGGGCGTGGCCCCGCCGGCGTCGCAACGCCCAGCTGCCTCCGACGTCATTGTTCTGCGCCCTCGAGGGCGACGCGGCGTCGACGTCTTAAGGAGGCCCAGTCGCTAGGAGGCTGAGGATGCTGCTCACGGAAAGATGTTGCAAGATAATGTTGCTACAAGCCTCAGGAAACTTCCCTAAATCGCCTTGGAATACAGATTCTTGTTTTTAAAGGCTTGCTTTGTTTCCTCAGGAACGATAATGTGCAAATATGAGTAGAAATGAAGAGGAATATACAAGCGTGAATGAAGTTGCGAAAATGTCCTATTATTTGCAAATTTTTAAATTAATGAGATCGTTTACTTAGAAAGATTATTCAATACTAATTATATTTTTAGTCGTCGTAAATGTAGTCGAGAGTCTTTAGAATCACACTGTAAACATGCAAATTTAAGAACTAATGATTTACTTTAATGCAACCCAGAGATTTTATTTAATTTGCTAGATTCTTCAATTCGCTAACGAATCCTTGAGGAGGCTGGACGCGCGGACACTCGAGAGGCCGACAGTGTGAAGTCAATTACACGCAGTGACCTTGCAACGAAAAACCCACAAAAGACAATGGCTAAGCTGGGGACGGTGTTAGAATTTCAAACCCTCCTGACTATTCTACGAGTCGGGACACGCAGTAAGTCTTTTTCATCCGACCGGATTCTTACACATGCACTGATATGCATTTCTTAAATCGTTCTAACAAAAATAAAAGTTGCATAATGTGGAGTTTTATTATGAGCAAATATATCAAGTTTTATAGTAAAACATGAGAAGAAAAGTGCTATAAGTAAAAATTCCTCACAAGAAAGGGAAGTATTTTTTTCTTACGATTATTCGTAAGAACTTTGTAGGTTTTTGAGAATACACGAGGATTTTGAAACTTACAAATTCCAACCATTAACATACCACTAGGACTGGAAAGTGTCCCAAGAATATTCCGAGATAGCTCCCAAAGTAAATTTTCATTCTGAATTCTTGGTAGTAAAGATTATTTTGTGAGGAAAGTATAATTAACAGGATGCTTTGTTAATTGAGAATTATTCTTAGTATCATTACTATTCCTCTACTTCGTGGCCAAATATGTTATGAGTCGGTTGATAATAAAATCTACTCTAGGAACTGTCGGTGCCTCTAGAATAATTTGCGCAAAATGTGGACTGCTCCAAATAAAGCAATGTCATTCACTTTCCAGTTTTTGAATGACTTGCGTGTTTGTGCAAGTTCTTACACAAATTTTGCGGAACAAATCCAGAGCTCCGTTAACTATCGGCACGGCTGTAGCTCTTACGCCCCACATTCGAATATTTTCGATATCCCAAAAGCATTGATATCCCAAATGCACGCTACACGATTAACGTGTGTAATTCTTCCAGGATTAGCTTTTCAGCTGTATCTCTCAGTACGGCAAGGTTGTTACGCCTCGTAGTGTGAATTATGAGATGATAGGATGATGATGGGGGGGGGGACAAACATAAATACGACCATGTTTACGCAGGGCTTGAACCTGCAGCCTCCTTGGCGCAGACAACGCCACGGGGCCGATTATTATTATTATTATTATTATTATTATTATTATTAATTATCTATATATTAATTATTATTAATTATCTTATCATTCATTTACAGTATCTACTGGTCGGTATTTCAACCACAACAGGAATGAATGACCCATGGTGTGGGTTGCTTTACTGAAGGTTCAGATGGCTTCTTCGACAAAACGGCATGTATTCAAAATTTACTGACCTTTTGCTATTATATACATTCCTGGCATCCAAAGTGAAAACACTCCAAGTGGCCCGAAGTTCATTTTCGGATCACTCCTGTCAGCTGATATTATTATAGGCACAGTTGTCACTTTTTACTGACTCCACTGAGTTGCGACTTCATGGGCGAGATCGGTATACTTCTGGATCTTCTCTTGATATTTTCCCGATAGGTTGTGGGTGTTGGGTATTGATTTATCGATAAGGAAAACCTGCTGATGGTTTCTATCAATGTACGTTTGTATTATTATTATTATTAATGTATAATTTTTCATCGAATTTTAATAACATAATGATTCCCATAGATTTTGTTCGAGTATTTCCTAGAGAACGTCGTCAGCTGCATTCCTTCGCTTCCGTCGTAAATTCCCGCCTGGCGACTCGCCACTCGCCAGCAGCGCGGCTCCCGTGCATCGCTGAGGGGCGCCGAGCGGCACGCGCGAGCCTGCGGCTCGCGCGCGCTTCGCCAGCAGCGCGGCGCGGCGGGGCTCGAAGCGCGCGGCCTTGGCACAGCGAGCGCACCGCGGGCGCCGCCGGGCCCGCCATGGCAACGCTCGCCGCCGGCTCCCCTGCCACCGCGCGCGATGCTTATGGCGGCGGGTCTATGCTTCTCAGCATGCGAGAGGCCCAGCGCCCGGCGAAAAGACGCAGCCAAGTGTGGGCACTTCGCTCCCAGGCGCTGATGACTCGCGCACCGGACAGTGCACAACCAGAAACATCGTCACTTCTTCTGGTTGAGGGGTGTATGAGGGAAAGACGCTTACTGCGGTGGTGGAGAGTGATACATGTGACGTCAAATGTGAGAATGGCGAAAGGTTCACTGCATGTACTGTATATATGCACTGTTCACTGAATATAGTGAGTACTGGTGTACTCGTAATTCCTGGCAAAGGATTATATTCTTGATTGAAACAACAATAAGGAAATGATAACTGCATGAGTGAAAGTAGAGGCATTTTTATTTTATTTATTTATTTTGATTCCAGAATCTGTGCACGTCTAGCTTTGTCTGGTATGTTAAGAATGAAGAATAATGAATTGACGTAATAATGAGACGATAAGAAAACAATTATAACAGGTTCCACATCGCTCACCGTTAAATCCACATGCAATGATCAGTATTCGACCCTCGGTTCCCAACGGTAGAAAGCAAAACTCCACTATACTACGGATATATGCCGGTTCCTTAAAAGAAACTACATCGAGTAGACTTCAAGTGAACTATATCTGAGCTAACAAAGACCGGAGTGGTGAAACCCAAGGCGTCAGCGACAGCCGAAAGGGGCCGCGTAGTCGTAAACCGAATTACGTTGCGTGTGTTCGCCCTGTTGCGCAGAAAATACTACTCTTCTTATTCCGAGCGCTAGGAGCGCAGTGATAAAACTGACGAAATCTGGTCGAGCGTAGCCTTCATTGGGAAACACACATTCGGAGAAGAAAAAATGTAGCGTTCTGGGAAATTTGCGAGATTTTCAACGTTCTATTCTAGCTGTCACCACACACCTCGTAAATGCACAGAATCGCAGTTTATGACGGTATTATGAGAAAGGAAAAGAGGCCGTCTATTCGAGGCGAGCGCGACATGCTGGAATTTTTACGAGTGTTGTGAAAGATTCGATTCGCCGAGTTAGTGCGATTGTGGTTTCGACTTCTTCCAGCTAGAGGTCGATGAATGAATTGCCCGGTTTGCCAATAGACCTCATTGTTCGCATTGTGTCGATTCTTTGACTTTGTGTTGCCAGCTAAGATCGTGAGAATGCAATCCTGCAGTTATTAATAATCTAGCCGGTTCACTAAAATGGCTAAAACATATCATTGTTAAAGAGTAAATGAAACCGTTGATACTTCAGTTGTATCTCTATGGATTTTTTATGCCTTAAAATGAAATCACATGATAACACTAGTTTTTTTAATACGTAAAAAATACCTAAGTTGTCCCTTTTACGTTTACATTCACATTGTAATGATTGTAATTTTGTATAATCTTGCGTAGCGCGAGAAGTTATCTTCTAACTGATGAACTTTCTACAAAACATTAGCTAAATTGTTCAATTATCTCTGATTAAATTTATATCCCTTATCGTATCCTTGTTAAAGAGAAAATTCATACAATATTTTATGGGACGAGACTATGAAGTTTTGAAATATAACTGAGATGATCAAGGACATATTTCATCTGGGATAACTAAAAGACAATTTCATTGAAAATTATTTATGAATTTATCATTTTATCAAAATCGCAACGAATCACGTATTACATGATACGATTTCAATAAATATCTGCACTCTGTGTTTACAATTGATTACACCAATAGTATAAAATTTACAATTAGACTATTTTTCAACATATGCACCATGCTACCAAAAATTGGTATATCGTAGCGCCAAGTTTCCGATACCCTTATAAAAAAAGTATTTTTGATTAAGCAGCTATCCAGGTATGCACCGCATTCTCACCTGTAGGTCGAAGGCAAACCTTTGGACTCTTGAAACATCTTTATGTGGACCAAACAGTTGGGAAGTGGACGTGTCATGATTGGAACTGTATCCGGAGTGCTCTGACACCTCAATATACAGATTTTGAAGAGCTTAGATGGCGGTATGTAGATGTGTGTTGTCTTGCAACAAAAGATAATCAGACAGTCTACCTCGGCGATCTCATGCGCAGAACCTGAGTAATATGCATATGGTTTGTCACTTCATCAATAGTCCCCATCGGTTATTCAGCATCAGGGTATCACCTTGCTCAATATAGGGATCAGTAGTGAATGAGTCTGAACATCATGCTCTTTTCTCGCCTTTCATGCTTGTTTGACGGTGTTTTAATATTTTAATTAACTGGTAAGTTCTTCTTCGAGGAAAATATTACACTCCCGTAGTGGTGAAAGTCTTCTAAGGATTCCAACTTATGTTACACATTTAGATCACAGAAAACGAATTACGAATACCTGTTCTTTTTTAGTGCAAACGGTGTGTGGTGCAGCCACGTGTACGTACCAACAACTCAAGTTAACATGAGATAACGCTGAAACTTGCCATAAGGAAAGTTAACGTTGCCATCATAAGGCTGGCAAGGGTACAAACCGTACAAAATATTAAAAAGAAAGTGCATTGACTTACTTTCGAAGTTCATGATAACTCCCTTATGCCAACATATTAGACTTTACTTTCTAATTATATCTACGTACTAGATCGACTTTATCGTATCTAAAAAAATTAATAAATGTTTTTAAAAATCGCATAGCCTCGACGCAGGCCAGATGGACAGGGGTTTCTTCAATTTAAAAAAATCATCGTATGCATGGTTTAGGCGCTAGTGTTGTTCACATACACCGGACAGACGGACGGATTTTGAAACAATAACACTTTTTCAGTATCAGAGGACTCCAAAACGTGTGATTTCCGTTAAAATCTCGAAATCGATTTTCACAGCTTTTCATACATAACTTTCTCTATACTAGTACCTATATTACTCCGTATGTAAGTAGATTCACAAGAAAATAAAAATGCAATGAAATATGTACTATTAAAGTGAAGATAAAGATACAAACAAATGAGGTCGAGAGTTTTTAATACAGTTCTATATACACACGTCAAGGAGAATGGAAGGTTAGAGATAAAAAAAAAGAGTACAGAAGGGAGCTGAAGGTCATAATACGCGAAGTAAACAGATATTTACTTCTTACCGAGAGTCCCTAGTACAAAATGGATATGATAACGCAATAGCAAACGAATTCCTCAAAATCCCCGAATATATTTCACTACGCCCAAGCTATTTCACTAAGCCCGTTTCGTTATTGTGCCCCCTCCCCCTCCAAAATATTATTTTGAAAATAACATTGCTCCCCAGAAATTTCCCTTTCTTTTTGATCAAGTTGAGCTGTACAATACAAGTTAAGCAGTACAAACAACAAAAAATAAGTTACAAAAATATAATTTTTTTAGAATTTTTTCAGAAATGCTGTATGGTTACCAAAGCGGTAAAACTAATTTACATTATAATCTTAGGACATTCTTGCTTAGCATATGAACACAATATAGCATTGACTATAATTTTAACCACTTAAGACTTCTAGATGGAAACTTGGTCTTCTCTCCATTCCTACGAAAAGCAATGGGGAAATTCCTGGTGGAGCGCATTTTCACCACAAAAAAATGTCTCCGAGATGCTTCGAGGGGGCGAGCCATACAGCGCGGGCGCACATCTTGGCAGCGCGGCGGAGCGCTTTGTCCAGCCTCCGGGCGGCGCGCGGGCGGTGAACGGCTGTAGCCGCGCGGGCTCTGGCGCAACCGCTGTCGCGGGGGCGGCGGCCGTTACGTCACAAGGTCGCCTCCACGGCGCGGCGGCCCTGGGCGCGGGCGTGGGCGCGGGCGCGGGCGGCGCCGCCTCGGCCGGGGCCGGAACTCGCGACCGCGGCCAGCGCGCCACCGCTCCCGCCGCCGCTGCTCGGCCCAGCGCGCGTGGGAGTGGATGGGAGGCAGCGTGAGTCACGGAGAGTCTGCCGCGATGACCGCACGGAATGCGTGAGGGGGAGTCGCAACGGATTTTCGCAGATTTAGATGAAACGTCTGCAAACAGCATTTTCTTCTTGTGCTTACCTATATAATTCTTTTACCTTGTAATACTTCATGTTTACTTTCCCGTATACGTACGTATATAAGGAGTATTATACGTACTACAAGAAAATTTATGTAATGCTGCGGAAAATCGATTTCGAGATTTTAACGGAAATACACGTTTCGGGGTCTCCCGATACCGAAAAAGTGTTGTTTTTTTTCGTCTGCCCGTCCGTCTGTGAACACTACTAGCGCCTAAACCATACGTAGGGTCTTTTTTTCCAAATTGAAGAAACCTCTTCGATCCGACTCGAGTCTTTGAAACTTTGAAAAAAAATCTTTAAAATATGGGGGTACTTAACATAAAGCCCCCGGACATTTTCAAAGTTCTCTCAAAAACAGCTCCAAATTATTTTTTTTTTCAATTTCTTGTAAGAATAGAGTAAACTATAATTATAAAGGTGACATAGGTCCAATTTTCAAGTTTAACACTGTATTTTCGAAAATTTGAAAATTTTTGTGTGTCTTCTGACAATTACACAATTGAAGATGAAGATTTTTCCTTAAAATAAAATTTTATCTCCATAGTGAGTTCTTTCATAAATGTTAAGTTTAGTAGTTTTCGTATAATATTGCAAGCAATATGTGCGATTTTAAAAAAATTATAAAAACAAGACTTTCTCAAAAACGGTTCCAATTTTTTAAACGTTTAGTAGGGATAGTGCTAAATGTACTCTATAAGACATAAACGCCATATTGCTCTATTCTTTTGTATTCTCAAAAATGTAATTTTTGTCTTACTTCTCACGTTGTTAATATTTACATTAGCGGCAATTGGTTCATATCAACATATTTATAAGTATATATGCTTTAAATAATGGCAGATTAAGTTCCTAAAATGTACATTTGGCGGTGATAGATGGCAGCTGGCAAGAATATGTGGCAAGTTCGAATAGAAAGCAGAGACCTAAAGAAACATAAAAGTAGTACGGCTAAGTCTTTGCCATTCTGTAGCACCACTAGCTATTTATATAGTTTATATTGTGCTTTTACACACTTTATTTAAGAGCAAATACATTCTTTGATATAATTTAAAATTGGGGATCCTTGAGGTTGGGGTTTAAAATAGCAGTTATTACGTAATAGTGCGACATGAAATCTGAATTGAAAAATTCCAAATTATACATAATATTTTAGAGGACTCGACGTAGTTCAGTTGTCATATACATCCAGGAAATGTTTTAATTGCCATACCAAAGGAGCGTAAGCAGACCGCAACAAGTCGACTTCCTTCGTTTCTTAGAGAAGAAATTCACTTTCTCCATACACTTATTTCCAATATTATGTGATGTAATATCGTCGTTCAATGCAGATAGAATCACAATCCAAATATGAAAGCAATGCGAAGATGTTCATGCTTTGCATTTTTTTAAAGAAACCACGTTCAAATGAACCGCGCCATTTTAATAACGCTTTAAACATAATTTCAATTGTTTTTACTTATGCTCCATTTCATCACATGAGTTTGACATATAAAATACCTATCTGGAGGATGAAAAGAAAAAAGAAAATCAACAAATATTACACTTTGTAGTATTTGTAGTTTCTCTTTAATTTCACTAACTTGACTACTGTCACTACTTATTAAGAATTCTTTTCACGATAGTGTAAAAGGAAATGCTGCACAAGAGTTTTTTTTACGTTGGAATGAAATGATTTCTACATCTGGTAGTTACTTACCAAAAACAAAATTTATTGGTCATTAACGTAATTGTCTTCTGAGGATAATACATTAATCAAAAAAAATTGATACACGAAATGATACTATGATTTGCATACGTCATGTGCTCGTATTGAAATTATATTATGTTATATTCATTCACTGTCAGAAATTTTTAAATTCCATGAAAACAACTCTGCAGCCAAAAAAATCACTGGCCACTCAATTGGTCGTCGGTTTTTGCAACCTCTGGATACAACTAAATAAATTGAAGAAATTATTTTTATATTTAATGAGCAGGACTTGATTTCTAGCAGAACGCGACGAAATGGCGTTCCAATACCTCAGGAATAATTATTAAATTACATTAAAAATATAACCATTTCTATTAAATTAATAATTAATTTGGGTCACGCTCCGAGACCTCAAATTTTATAAATCAAGACTCACTCTTAATGAGTATTTAGCAACGGTAGAATGAAAAGGAGGCTATGTGCCTAAAAAGTACTGTTGATTGGTGTGCTAGTATTTGTTCGCTTAAATTGCATGTGGATTGATTCAGTTTTGAACCAGATATCCACAGATGGAAGGGGGCGGTTTTAGCCTCTGAGACGCGCTTCATGTCGTTAAAGGAAATAAGTGTTTTATGATCATGTGACGTTCTGCGCACTTTTGTTACAAGTGTCATTTGTTAAAAATAATTATACTATCATGATTTTCTAGTTGTTGGTATCGTGATGAAACTAACCTTGAAAATATTTGCCAGGTTTTAGTTATATAATTCCACGTTCGTACGTTTCACAGGAAGTTATACATCTTAACGTCTGTTTTAATGACCACTACGTCCGCCAGCAATGGTAAATTTCTTTAGTATATAAAACTCCAACACGTAATTTACGTTTCTCTTTCTGCTCCTAAAGAAGCAGACCAAGTGACATAGTTAATTTGAAGGAAATATTAAGAAACCACCAAAACTTCGCAGAAGTAATTGTAGTCAATGACGTATATTATTATCTCAAACACTTGTTTATTGTACAGTAAATAGTTCGATGACAGAACGTACCAAAAACATTGTACTTCAATTCTGAATTGAGCCCGAACTTATATAACCATTTGTAGGATACCATGAGAAAGGTTCTCAGAAGAAGTCAGCCAAAAGGGAAGGCATTCCACGTCTCCTTGTATTGATCCCCTCGGTAGAAGGGCCATGAGAAGGGTCTGAAAAACAGGTATCCCCTGGCCCTCCCGCACCCCGTGACCTACCTTCAGGAATTTCAGTCGAAGGGCTAGCTTGAGAGCATCTTTACAAATCGTTTCGATCTGGAGAACTTTTGGTTTTTTTATGAGACATGACAAACCTTTGGACTTATCTGTGGCTCCAAATCTTTTCAAAATAACGTAAGTAACTCAGGAAAAATCTTTCTAAAGTAGTAAAGCAAAGTGCAGATCCTGCGACTTAAAATTAAGAATTACAATGCTAAATTGGCATTTAGTTAGCGGTCTCAAAAATTCATTGCCGTGCTTCCTATATATATATATATATATATATATATATATATATATATATATATATATATATATATATATATTGGATAAAAATATTTAGTATATCTTCAATAATGTAAAACCGCATTGGTCATTTAAAGAAATCAAAGGAACCTTTTCTATTACTTCGAATCTACGTATTTTTTTTCAATAAATATATTACCAAAAAACCATCGATAGCATTGACAATGTCAATGTCGGGATAGAAGAGTAGCTTTTATCTCCAGCCTCTTTCAGCAACATTCCAATTGTCAAAATCACCAAGCGAAATTGTCAATGATATTGTAAAAGTTAGGGCCAGAAATAAAGTGATAATTAAAATGAGAAAAGTAATGTTATTTATTTAAAATAATTCGATAACAAGAATAAAAAAATATTTATACTAGTTTGAACAGCTTGAAACATGTTTTAAATCTTGATAATAAATTGTTTCTACTTTTCAGGTTCGGTACTTTTCAGGTCAAGACCACCACTAACCAAATATATATAAAATTAACGAATAAAATCAATGCTGAAGCCCAATTTTGTTAACTTTAAACAAATATTATTCAAAAAATGATATAGCTATTTGTATATGTCTCAGGGGGATATAAATAAAGTTATCATTGGTACCGTTAACGGTTTGGTAAAAATAGTTTTTATATGATTAAAGGCTTGTATTCTCAAATAGGCTTAGATATGAATATGTCCAAAGTAACTAGAGAAAACGAATCATTATTTAGAATATTGTTTGGAAGTAGGTGCATCCAAATATCACTTTTCTACGTGGAAAATCAATGATACTTAAGAAATAGACATAAGTATCTCTTAAAAAATTATTAATAAAAAAAATAAAAGTGCAAATATTCTATGATTTCTCACATTCACAAATATAAAAATTATATTCTTATCAAATCTCATAATCAAATAGTATTTGGTTTCTGGTTAATGTTTGGGTACCGAATGTACATGACTTGAGGGGGTCTTGACCACATGAGGGGTCAGCTGTGCTCCAATAGTTTTAGTAATTACTTCAAAGAACTGATGATTCATAATTAAAGGAAAAACAAGTTTTAAAAGTCAGATGTATGTTTGCTTTATATTTTTAGGCAAATAATGTATCTTTGACGCTAACCAAACCTTTGCGTAGATAATTTTATGACTTTGAAGAATTCTTAGAAACAATGCAAAATCTAGAAGGTTTATAAAAATAATTTTTTATACAATATTGCGAAAATATTGTATCATGCTTTGGTGTTCAAACTCCGAAATATGTCAATTTAATTATCTTAAAATAATATATGTTATTATCCAACGACCTTAGTGAAGCCAAAGTTCTAAAGCAATGCAAGTGGTATAAAATGCAATGTGTAGAAATATATAGACATTGATAAAATGAAATTTACTAAAACATTGAATAGTGAGGTAAACCTTCGACGGTTTACAGTATATACATTTTTTTCATTTTTGATAGAGTGGCATGTTACAGTTCACTTTTAACAGTGTATTCGAATGTACTTTCTTATGTGTACGACGTATTGCCGCGCGGATCAGTAAACAACATGTGTTCACGTAATGAAGGGGATTTGTAAATTTACTGAGTGATGGACGGATTAACAAAGTGATGAATGATGGCATGTTCCAATTCATTTGCAAACACGTCAATTATATTTTCAGCTGTCAATTATATTTTCTTACATCAAACTTTGTAGTAAAAAGAGTCTGCGTGCATAATTTGTGCGCTTGATCCACATCTGTCAGTTGTTAGGTTAGGCAACATTTTGATCTGCCAAGACCTGTCGGTTGAAATACTAAACATGCACTTATCCCTATACTATTTTAAACTGGTACAATACCAAACACTCTTTAGTCGAGAACTCTAGCCTCTTAGCACTTTTACCTCTCACTTCTATCTACAAAGAAGTTAATCATAGAAAGGATCTAGATGAGAAATGACGTAGTTATAGCTTTGTCTATCAAGACGTTCTCTCGTTTTCCCGGAAATAGAAATCAAACCCAGATCGGAAATACCCCTAAATAACTTTCGTGGAGGAAAGAGTCTTTTGCCAGCCGTAACGCAGCAAAGAAGACAGGAGTGTATAAAGTGGTGGGTCCGCCCGGGGCGAGGCGGGGCAGTTGCCCCTTCCTCCTCCCCCCTGAGGCCTGGGCGAGCGCCCCTTTTGTCCGGCGCTGCCCAGGGCCCAGGGAGTGCGGCTGCCCGTGACCCGCGGGGCCTTCCGCATCCGATGGCCCCGAAGCCGCGATGCGCACACGCCGTGGCGCGACGGACACAAGACGCAGGGCTCGAGAGAGTCCGTGCTCATTGGGCTATACTACGGGTTCCAGATCGAAGAGCGCATTCAATAGATTCCATGGTATACAGTCGTTGAAAGCTTCGACGTGATTCCAGGGCACACTCATACGGGTACGCAGAAAAATATCATTTAAATATTTACTGGTCCAATAATGTTTTGTTTACGTTTTCTGCGTCGTGGATACAATTCATGTCAAGTGAAATTTGAGGTGCAGAAAGTGGAATTATCAAAACTTTCAAAAGATACACATAAAGATCGTAGAATTCTTGACGGCGTTTGCCGGTGAGCGCACATGAGATGTATCATTTGGTGAACATCAGGATATAACGTGATGTATTCAATATTTCTTTATAACAGATTGTAAGACATTCAATAAATGGAATTGTAATGTGGACAACTGTTGTTTCGTAATTGAAATGTTTTGACATGACTCCTTTTATGCATTGTTAAGCTTGATAAAAACTTAAAGTTTTAAACGAGAATAATATGTAGTATGTGTATATTTAGTTGATACTTGATGTTTCATTTTTAATTAGCCGCAGTTCTTATTTAAGTAGAATATTATCATGTTATTGGAAATTTATATCTCAAATTTATTAAATATAAAGGAAAATATTCAAAAGTTTGAGTTCATTTTTCGATTAACAACAAGATTGACTCTATCAAATAGTCCAAAAATTTCGAAAACAATTCGCGTATGTTATAAAAATAATAGTACAGAATTAGAGTAATCCTATCTAATGTGAGTATTATATTGAAGGCCTTGACTCTAGGAAATCTTAATCCGTATGTTGATCCTTCTGAGAAATAAGATTAAAGATGCAATTCAAAGACTTATGCCACTGATTAAAGAATTTCTTGTGTCACAAATGTTTTTCGTAGCGAATTTCTTACACCAGTACTACAATACTCATAGAAAACGTAATACTCTGAACTGTTTAGAGCCGAGCTTTTCTATTTTTTCTTTGATAAGCCCTAAAATAGCCCTGCATTATTTCTGTCATGAAGATTCTTGAATGATTTAACAGATCAGTATTAATATGCCAATTATTTGTTCAGCGATTTTTATGCAAGAATAATTTTCTTAGAATTAGGTATTCTTATTTCACTGTGAGGCGATGAGGCGCCGCGACGTCACAGATACTGACGGGACTTCTAGACATTTGCGCAAGCAGGAGGGGGCGTGGACGGCGAGGCGAGGCTCGGACGGGAGAAGCAGGAAACTGAGGCGATCGCTCGCCCCGCCCCGCCCCGCGCCGCCACGCTCCGCACGCCGGACGGCCACCTGGCCGACGGGCGCGAATCGAGCCCAGGCGACGCCGGTTTCCCTTCGTCGATCGTGCGCGTCGGGGAGCGGCGATGCGTGGAAGAGACTGGACCATCACGCGCAAAATCAGAATGCCGGAATTCGACAGAAATGCTTCTAAATGGCACACGTAGTTGCTCTGTGATAATAACCATCACGAAATTTTAATAACGTTCAAAAAAATAGAAACTGCCATTGAAATTATTTTGAGAATATACAACTGGCAAATAAAAAGATTTCTTACGTTCATAGTTTCTACTGATATTTATAAAACGATTGCATTTTATTCAATATACGTTTTTCAATAAAACGTAAAAAAAAAGAAAGTTCAGAACGAAAAAAATATTTTTTTTCCATTTTTATAACAATTGCACTGTGTTTAAATGAGTCGAATTTCTATAGATATATCCGATGAATCATTTTACTTTCTTTCATACACAATAAAAATAAATGTCTTAATTATTTCTATAACTGCATTACCTGTTTAAAAATCACATTCTACAACAATACGCTTTTTAAACAATGCTTCAGCTTATTCGTGTTGCATACGGCAATGAGACAATAGATACCGCACATCCTCAAGAATGGATGTTTGCAAATCACGTCAACTCAACGCCTGCGGCGGCAACCCGCTCAACGCACATTTGCATGTCGCAGCGGCCGGGGTCTCGAGGTCAACACCGGTCCAGCGCAGCGGCTGGCACCGCCTGGTACTCACCGTTCTCAAGCCACGCGTCACCATCCCGGCGCACTTCGGGAGGCACGTGCGCACACCCACACACACACACGAGAGAGGCTGCCTGGGGCGTCTGAGGCTGCGTCAACACTAGGCGCGCATGGCCGCGGACGCAGGGGACGCGCGTGAAGAGCGGGCTCGGGAGAGGAGGCGGCACGCTCGCCTCGAGGACCGCGGGGCGACTGGCGGCCCACCGGGGACCGCTAGTCGCCGCCGCCGCCGCGAGCACCGCAAGGGCAGCGTTGCCAGCGCCGGGCGCGGCACGGCGGCGGCAGCGCGGAAGGCGCGGCTGCGGAGCAACAACCGCGGGAGCGGCGCGGCGCGGGCGGGGGGGCGGGGGGGGCGGGCAGCAGGAAGGGGCGGGGCGGGGCGGGGAGGGGCTCGGCGGGGCGGGGCGGGCGAGGGGGGGTTCGCGGCTGGTGATGGGCCGAAGATCGGGGGAGGGTCCTATCCGTGCGACTGGGCCGCACGAGGAAGGTCCCCCAGGTGAAAGAATGTCGGGGAACCTTTTGTGGGAGTTGCGGTGGTGTGCATAAAGCAGTGGGTGGAAGGAAATGGGGCAGTAGGCAGAGCTAGTGGAGGTGGACGAGAATATCTACCCACCGAAAGCTGTAGAAAACAAGGTTCTCAAAGCAAGAAAAGTAAGTGAAAAGATAAGTGCGTGTGTTTGTACGGACATAAGTACTGTAAAATAAACGGTCATTAAAATGCCAATTAAAATGCCGATTCTCGATCTTCATTACAACACACAATAGTTTTGCAACATTTTTCTGTTTAAATTAAATGAATGGGCGGTGCCCAGTTTTATTTTATTTGTACGTAGTAAAATGTTAAGACTTAACTTGCAATATAAGTTTATTGCATAATGAATTCACTTTTTTCATACATATAGAACACTCAAGAGATTCATTTCGTCCACACTTGCATTTATCCCTTCCTCTGCTTCTCCGACCGTCTTGCTTCTTACCGTCCCTTCGGCCGTCCATCGATCCTTCCCTTAGTCCTCCTAACCTCAAATATACTTCGGTCTACCCCCTATGTGTCCGTCTATCCACTCTACAGTTTAACTACTAGTTACTCTCCATACTACAGTTTAACATTCTATAGTTACATACAACGTTTATTGAAAGATACTTCTTTAACGATGAAAAAAACAGAGCACATTTTTAAGATTCGTTTTCCGGTGGACGTGAAGTCTTGAGGTACAATGTTCTGATCGAAATGAAAATCCGAGTTTCTGAGAATAATTAATTTTTTATCATATTTACAACAAAAAATGTAAAACAATTTTCTGCAGTAATTGGGGTTGAAAATTTGACTTTGTGTTCATTTTTTGATATATTATTGTTGCTTCTTTATTTTATTTTTTTCCTTTTGATTATCTAGACATCATGCTCCTTTCTAGACCCTAAAAATCAGATTTTCGACTTCTAATGAGCCCGAGTCTTTCTTAAAACATACTACTGAAAATGAGACATGATAGGGATATTCTATTACATTTTTAAAGATTTCACTGTCCAACTCCGTGCCACGAATGATTAGAAACTTGCAGAATCTTAAAATATTAAAGCTAAAGGGATTGTTTCATTTTCTGTTCTGAAAAACATGATCGAAAATGAAAGAGTTAAATAATGAATCATTATTTACTGATTAATAAAATAGGTTATGGTTTAAAGAAGAGGATCACAGGGAAGGAAAAATAGATAAGGTGTAATTATCAACCAATATTTCTCCGATTATGGTGGTAACTTGTTTTATTTTTTTATTATCTCTACTTTCGGGTACAACATTAATAAATTAAATATTTAATATTTTGTATTCAAATTGTTCCAGTTCTGTTTAACAGTGAATTTTCTAATGGAACTATCAAATCGTACTATACATAAAATTATCCAAGCCAATAAACGTAATTAGATTCACTCGAGTACATGTTGTACATTACATATCTATTTCTACTTTATTTTCTAAAGACGATTTGTATTTTTTTAAATTATACAAAAGTCTTCTACTTATATTGACTAAATTGAGTAACTCATCACTTTCGTGACGTTCAGTTTAAATTAAATGTAAAATCTCCAAACATCTAATAGTTGTAACTTTTTTATATTTCAATGTTGAGAGATCTTAGCGAGGATATTGAATATACTACATACATCCAAATGCCCATTACTGATATGCACGGCTAACACAATTGCTTCGATTCCTCTACTCCTACAAACCTACGAATACCTATACACATCACTTTAATGAGTTCAATAATTCCACCGTTTTTACATACATACGAAGTTATGTCATACATGTTTTCCCATTTTTGCAAAGGCATTAGGCAAGTGACTACTATTCAGAATTTTCTAGTGTGTGTACCACTTACACGTTCCCTCCTACGTTATTATCTGCAGTTACAAGGGCCAAGGTTGGTGTCGGCTGTGCCTCATTCGTGATCACAGGTTGACTTGAATATTTGCGAACCTCGATTCTTCCAAAATATCCAAATCGGCCTTACCACGCTTTCTACATAGTAAATTATATTGTAAACATTTTACTAATTCTACGATATTATATTTGAAATATTAACAATATGATACATAAGATTTAAATTTAGAGCTGCTCGTCAAAGGCCATCATACATTTATTTGTCTTCAGCTGCATCGCACTGCTTTTTATTTAACTTACTACAAACTCAAAAGTTAGTTGCTACCAAATATATGCATGAGCGTATAATAAAAAATACTTAATACGATATACTGTCTATGAATCTCACTCACTTATTATACATGATAACTATGAATTCTTGACACGTGTTTCTTCGATATGTCTACTGGCTTGGTAATTAATGTATAGTATAATTTCAAGAGTATTCCTTTTCTCTCATATAGTAAACATGACTATTGACTAGAGTACATACATACGTCTTCTTTAAGGTTAGGTGACAAGCAGAGGCATATTCACAAACAAATTCGAAGCTAGATTTATTTAACTCTTCCTATACATAGGCTTGCCGGACGGACGAGAACATGGAAACTACTCATTTTAGTGATTCATTAGTTGGTATTATTTTACACAAAGAAAAGTTTGAATCACTCTTTACTTTACTTATATATAGTTCTGCAATAACGTAAAATTATTTTTGATGTGTGTGATGTTGCATACTGACGATGATGATACATATCGATGCACAAAATGCAACGACTCGTTTCGGGCAGGTGATGTTGCTCGTGATGTTGCTTTTGTTGTTGTTGTTGTTGTTCGTGGTGGTGATGGTGGTGGTCGAGGCGCCTGCCGCGAAAGATGAGTCGTCATTCTGAGTTTATTGGGCCTTCAAAATACTTTGATTTCCTCAGGAGGCTACGCCGGGCCCGTTGGCATATGAAATGATGATCTTCGAAGTGAAATTCATTGCCTCCTGGACCTCTGGCTGAACTGGTCGAGTTTTCAAGACATCGAAGCTTTCTCCCCCTCTTCCCCCGTTAGCCCGTTGGAGCTTCTTCCCTCATTAGAAAAGGAGTGGTTAAAAGGAAAATAGCCGCCGCAGAGTTTAAGGAAATTGATGTCACTCGACTGGACGTTTCGGGCCAGAGGTCTGGACAAATTGACCGCAGAAATTTGGATGTTTTAGTCTAAACGTATCGTTGTCTAATAAATATAGTCATACCGGTTCTCAAACCAGTTGATCCACATTTCACAATATTTTATGTTGATTAGTCTCAGATGGGATTTAGGACGTGAAAAGATGTTCCCCTATGGCTATCTGCAATTTTTCGAGGATTATTTGTACTATGAAAGATTTGAAATCACGAGAGAATCCTGGAATGTAATTAATGACCATATTTTTAACTCTGTCGTTAGAAGAAAAAATCTTTCAAAACTCGTGTAATTAATTCAGTCAAGAGTACGATTAGACCCTGAGTGGATTGACAAGATGGAAGACACGTGAATTCTTTAGGTTGAATTGTTATTACAATACTATACTAACACAAGTAATTAAGACAAACTCCATATGAATAATTTGTTCTTCCATTATTTGGTCTGTTTTCTTAAAAGATTCCTCTCGCATAATTCTGTCTTAAAATATACTTTGTCAGATTTAACTGCTCTGTTTGTTGGAAGTATTATTCTGTTAATTTAAAGATAGCATTTTTAATTCATTTCCTCTGAGAAAGCTTCAGTAATTTATTACGACAATTTAATAATAATATTTTAAATAAAGTACTAATTTAAAAATAATGTGTAAGAAAGGGTTGCCTTATTACTGAAGAATAGCAATTGGAAGGGAGTCTGGATGACTGAATGGACATATCCGCATGGCAGTGCCGACATCCGAGATTCTAAGCGAAGTGTCGAAACCGGAGGCGCGTGGGCGGCCATGGCAGCAGCCGGGGGCAGAGGTCGATCGCCTGGCGCGGCGGCGGCGGCGGCGCGGCGGGGGCGGCGGGGCACGCGAAGGGGCGTCGGCGGGGGCGACTAGGGCGCGGCTGGGGTGGCACGGGCGGAGTAGCCCACCAGCAGCAGAGGCGACGAGACGACGACGGCCAGCAGCGAAGGGCGGGGCTCGCGGACGCGCTGCTCCACCCGCACTCCAGCTCCTCCTTGAGCACGCTCAGCAGCGAGGCGTTGCTGCGGTCGGAGCACGTGGCCAGGCGCAGGTCGTCGGGCGCCAGCCGCCCCAGGTACTGGCGCTGGTGCCGCAGCCAGCCCTCCACCCACCTGCGGCCGCAACACGCAACGCCACCACTCACACACAACCCCACAAAGCTACCAGCAGGAGATTTCAATTATTATTATTGTAGACTGTAAGTGAAAAATGGAATTCCGAAATAATTAGAAAAACGTGTGAAAAGCTCGTAGGAAGAGTCCCTAGATACAGAGAGTAGCGTATTCCATTGTTCCACCAATCCCACCATTTATATCCAGTTGACAGGAAATTGGAACTGTGTGGTATTCAGTAGTTGAGAACCATGAATATATCCCAAACCAACAGTAATATTGATGAAAATCTCCTTAAGGCACCAAATGTTAGAATTTACCTTCAGCTCCTGAATACTGCCTGGCGGACCTAACCGTTGAAAAAATATTAAATGGCGGCAGTTGCGCTACTCTCTGTATCTAGGGACTCTACGTGGACTGACTGATGCGCAGTCTAGTGGCGACAATTACACCATGCTTTTCAGCACAAAATGCAAGTTTTCACATTTTGGATTTTAGCCCTGGTTTCATATATGACTGCAGTTACATCCGTTACTTTTTGACGCAATTACACTCAGAGATATGTTCCGCAGTCGAAAGAAATCCAAATGTGACATTCTAATACTTGAATTAATTCAAGTTGATCGAATAATACTTGAATTCTTCTCTGAATATCTATCTTGAATTTGTTCAAAGAATTTTTGTTTGTGGGTTTTTGTTTGATTTTTTTGTTCAAAAAATTGTATATCGGATCTACCAATTCTCTGAAAAAATAAATTAATAAATATGGAAATTTAAGCTGGCTCCTCACATGCTGCAATTGAAGAACCGCGTGACTGTTCGCCATTCCCTAGTTATGGAAAGAAGTTGCGTGTTTTTTCAGAGAAAGCCAAACTCTCGGTGCTCGCCCTTCCCGTAGAGGGTCAATCTTTCGTAGAACATCAAAGGGAGCAAATGTTTTCTAAACAGCTTCGTCTACTAGGAACAATCGTTCGGTACTCGTGCTGAGGGGTGTGGGGATGAGTTTCATCATTCAAACCCAATTGTTCTGCGAAACAAAACATTATATCCCGTTAGATAAAAGTCGGTCATGACTTATCAGTGAACCTTCATCTTCGCGATTGAAATAGCGTTTTTAGAAGATTTCTTTAACTTTTTTCTCTCTCGTAATTTTTACTATTGAAGATGGGTAAACGCCCTTCTCACCAAAAATATGGAGTATCATCTCTTTCGTCGCACTCTTCACGTTTTCTGAGTTACCTCGTGGCAAAATTGTGATTTCAACAAAAGACTTACTTATCTCATCACAACTGAAATATTTACAGGTTAACTTCGAAATGAATGGTTTATAGTAGTTACAAGACTGCCGAAAAGCTATGTCGTACTCACTCAAAATGACTCTGCTCTTCCTCTCTAAACTCTTAACTGTTTGCACGGTGAATTATATTCCAGCGTTTCCACCTCATTAATCAACAAGTCCCCGCTAGTTCTAGACCAACGTCAAGCAGAGTTTTGCTTTACTCATGCCCAACGGTTTCCAAGATGGATTTTGTTCATGGATCGAGATATTAGTGTTTGAGTCATCTCAAATAAAAGTAGAAAAGAATTTCTTCCAATTGAGCGAAGAACTAGCAGAAGAAAAAACGTAATCCGTATCGTATCGTCTTAGAACAAATTACACCGCGCAATACATTGATTATTACGTTCAACTGTTGTTTTGGCTCAAGATGCATTTGTATCAGAAGATATCTTTTGTTGATTCGATTGATTATATAGAAAATATTTAGGTAGACAATACTGACTATCCAAAGACGCTAAACTGGGAAAAAAATCATTATTTTTCTTGTAAACGTTTACTTTTAGTTGTAAAGTACTCCGTAAAATTCACGGTCTATCAATACTGCCACAATTCAAAAAAATATTTTTTAAATCAATGTGTATAAAGTTTAGCTCACAGAAATGCAGGGATTGCTCGGCGTAATAATTGATGAACTAAGGAGTAGCATCATTAAAGTCTGCAAGGTCAATGACGCACGCAAGAGGGGTAATCATAGGGCATCTGTCACCCGAAGCTAATAATACATCTTCAAAAATATAGCTTCTTACTATTTTTCTATGCAAGTCAATAGTTAACGGAATACATATTAACAGTAAGTCAACAAATAATAGTAGTTAATGCAATTCGTTTATTAAGTTAAGCTTTATTGCATGAGTACATGTTTTGAAAACAAGCGACTTTAAGAGCGAGTTTTCAAATTTGTACGAATGTAAGAAAGCAACATTAATAAAACGGCGTGACGTACTATATTTTTTGGTAAAAACAGCATTATACATTTATAAGAGAATCAAACTTAATTTGCCAAACAACTACCCTGTAGACGACTCGGGTATTGACATTGTCCGAGTAAACAGTGGTCGGCTGTTCCGTAGCTCTACCTCCCCCGATTCTCTCACTACGATTGGCTGAATGTGTGTGATGATGCAATCATTCGTGACATAAAAACTAATACGTCATCATTTGTGCCTCAAAATGCCCGATATGAACGATTTCTTGTAACAGAAAATGGTTCTTTTATAATGTTGGAATACAAAAAAAATACATTTTATGATAATCATAAATGAAAAATTTCGCATAAAGAAAATATTAACTTAGCTGGATCGTGTATCTTAAGTGTCCCCAGAGAAAAATCGTGACGGAGCTGACAGTACGACAATAAACCAAATCCCAAAACAGCGGTGGCAATGCGGAATCGTGGTTTTGCGTGGCAGTGGCGCCTCACCCGAGGTCGCAGTCGCAGTTCCAGTCGTCGCCGCGCAGGTGCAGGTCGGCGAGGAAGAGGCCGACGCCGGCGCCGGGCTCCACGGAGGCGGGCGCGGGGCTGGCGAGCGACGTCGCGCTGTTGTTGCGCACGTCCAGCGTGAGGTTGCGCAGGCGGGCGCCCGCGCGCCGGAACACGCCGCCGTCCACCGCGCTCACGCTCGTGTTGCGCAGCTGCAGGTGTAGCTCGGGCCCGCGCACGCCCTGCACAGCGCGCCGAACAAACGGGGGTCAAGCAACGAGCTTTCCACGCTGGACAACCACCCATGTCGTTTGTCCTGTAAATGTAGTGCATACTACATCCTGGCAGGTGACGGTGTGCCTCTACATCACAACCGGGCGCCGATTTTCACACCCGTTCATCGGATTTTCCCCTCCAGGTATCTCCGTCGAGAATCATGAACCCAGCCGGGACCAACTCTAAGCACCTGAATGGTCTCCTTCTGCGTGTGATAGTGCAGAACATGAAACACGGTGTGTGTGTGTGTGTGGATGTGGTGGAGTAGGAAACAAAAACTACTTCGATATACGTCTGCGATTAACCGGATAAAACACGGATAACTATAGATTAAAGCAGGTGGTCGCTTGAATTCTCTTCCAGATAGTAATTGAATGTAACTCAGCAACATAGCTCGTGTCGAAAACACGCCATCGTTGCGTCTCAAAGAGCCTGGAAGGTCGGTCGTGTTGGCCATGAATGCGTCGGGCGCAGTGCAACTGTGCCCGCAGTGAAAGGCATGAAATATTTGGTGTTCTTACGAACGCGAGTGCATCCAAACACTTATCCCCTTCGACTGTGTTCTAATCCCTGCCCCTCATGGTCAGATATTTTGTAAAACGCCTTTTATGAAATGTACATAACACATTTTATGAAACGTTTCATAAAGCGTGTCTTCAGAATTTTTTTCAAAATTGTTTGACACGCCATTTGATGTAAATACTGTGTATTAACATTATTAACATTACTAACATTATGTTTCATCTTCTTGTTTTTCAGAATGATTATGATACAATGTGACAAAATGTAAGTGTGAGTACTTTTTTCTCAACTGGAAATGTGCTTCTTTTGACCATCCATATCCAAACAAATTATTTCAATGATCTTTTAATCATAATTTTTCGAGAAATCGAACTTAAACTACGTTCGGACTCAAACAGAAAAATGGCATTTTGCTGTCAATTAAATTTCTCTGGTTTTTTTTCGTTTGCTATTCTCTCGTCGATATTGGCGAAAGATGATTAGTTATTGACCAAAATTATTTGATGTAAGGAGCACCTGTTCGATTTTATACTTTTTTTTACAAAACTTGAATACTTTACTTTGAAACTTGACATGAATACTTGAAAACGTGAATACTAAACTTTTACAAAACAGAATTTTTTCGCGTGAAAGCTGTAGTATATAAAATTTACTTTCTATGAAACGTTTTATTAAAAAAGAAGAAAACAGCGCATGAAAGGCAATGAAGGCAGGGCCGCACCTCGAGCAGGTACTCGGGCAGCTCGGTGAGGCCGGGGCCGGAGAGCGTGAGGTTGCGCAGGCCGGGCGGCAGCGGTCCGCGCAGCTCGCGGGTGAGCGTGGAGCCGTGGGGCACGTCCACGTGCAACGTGCGCAGCGCGTGCGTGCCGTGCAGCAGCGCCGGCACGCTCAGCCCGTGCACCTCAGGGTACGTGCTGACGCGCAGCGTGCGCAGCATCGACATCTTGCTCAGCGAACCAGGCTGCGGGCACGCGAGGACTGCACTTGCTGCGCATCCCGCAATACATAATATACTTCGATTTCCTTAACGGCCAATGACATTATGTCATTGTCACACCTCCTGCCTTATAAAAGGAATCCTTTTAAAAATGGTACGCACATATCTTAAGCCACGAGCCTCGTTTAAAAAGGACGTTCGCGAATCAATTATAAATATTAATTAAATAAAATATTGGCCACTTTAAAAAAATCGAAGTATAGTCTCCATGGAAAGAATAACACATCAAAAATTGGTAATAAGAATCTAGCAATAACTATTTAATATTTAGTTGTGAAGCGTATTATTAAATAATAATTTGCTTCTCTACGGAATATAAATAAAATATAATATATTTTGTATAAAATATAAAATTAAACGAAATACATAATTTCCTTCCGGGTTCTACTGTCTTGAATGATGTGAATAAACTTAAAGTAATTGACAGTATTTGTATTAAAATCTACCTCAATAATTGTTTACACATTCTACCCTAGATGCATTATCATTTCATCATCTTCTTTGAATTCCATTTAATCTCGTGACCGAAGTGGTCGTGAAGCCTCTAATGTGAACCTACAAGGAAATGGAGCTGTCCAGAAGCACTATAAAAACAGTGGATTGTGAGTTGTGGCTAATTGGATTTTGGCTTAACCGAAGAAATGAAATTAAGCAGTTGAATCCAATTCGCCGCACATTTCATCTTATGGTGAACTACATCAATAAAATTTTCGTTTCTTTAACATAATAAAATATATAAAATACACCAGAAATTACTTTGTTTTACCAGCAAAACTTATTTAACAGTTGAATTATTTGAATTCATTTAAAGTGTATTTCCATCTTCAAGTAAATAGTACTTGAAGCATATGATTTCTTTGATCATGCGTAGTTATCTGTTAATTTCATTTCAACTCGTATCTCCTATGTTTGACCTTTCATCAGGTTCATTGTCCTTCCTGGACAATAAAAAGTAAAACATAATTAGTGAAGTGATAAGTGGGATGATTTTGGATTGTCTTCTACACATACTACGAGTATTAAGAAGGTATAAATCATGTAATCCAAAACCAACGTTTGTTCACAGCTTTCGTTGATTTGACGTTGATTCGTTGACATTGAACACGTTTCTGAGATAACATTACATACACGATAGACATGATCAGGATTTTAATGACGTAAGTTAATTAGTGAATCACTGATATCACGAACTTGCACATTTCATGTCATGGACGTCAGTTTCATGTAACGTCATTGAAGTTTTACATTATATTTCTCATTTTATATCATGTTTCGTACTACAGTAACAAATATTATAACTTGTATATTGCAGAAATTTACGAAATTCTGTTGCATGTTATGTAAACTTATAATGATTTAATTTTAAATAGATTATTTTCTCTTTATTTTGATACTATTAATGTGTTCTTATTTTTGACACGTGATTCTGTAGAACGCTATTATTGCCGAATCAGAACACCTTTTAGATGTATGAAATAAACCAAGTATTCGAACACGAAGTACCTAACAACCCTTTCAGTATTTATTGTAATATGCTACTTTATCGTGCTTCTCCCATGGTTAATCGACAGCGTGCGTACTTTCTGTGAGGAGGTACCGGGAAACAAAAAAGCTCTAGCCTTTAATACAAACCGTCTCAGTTTCTGTAGGTGTGACGAAACAAATATCAGTCCCACTAACGCGGATAAATAAAAACAGTGCGCAGGCCGCTAGCTGGCACCGCACCGCTAGCTGGCAAATGTCGGATTAATATGACCCTTAATGCCAAATGCCCACTTATATACATATATATTCTGTCATTACAATTGTCCCTGTTCATCTCACGTTAGAAATTGTGGGAGCAACGTAAACATGCATTCTTTGGCGAAATGCCTAGCTCCGCCGCCATGCTGAGTGGCGGGGTGGGCGCGCACCTCGAAGAAGGCGAGCGGCAGGCGGCGCAGGTCGAGCTCGGTGAGGCGCTCGGCGACGCCCAGCAGCGACGTGTCGCCCACCGCCGTCACCGGGTTGCCGGCCAGCCGCAGCTCGCGCAGCGCCGGCATGGCGTGCGTCGCCGGCGGCACCGTCTGGAACCTGCGCGCCACCCAGCCAGCTACAACGCACTGCATAACGTTTTTAAGCCACGTTTTTTGCTGCCAGCGCCTTCTAGAGAAATTCCGTTTGGGTTCCTGGTTACGGCCGGGGCCGCGCGTGATATAAATCCGCTTACACTGCGTTTCACGACCAAAAACCAATCATTTAAAAACAAAATGGCAATATGTAAGGAGAACAAACTGAGAAAATGTATAAACCCGTCGCTTCCTGGATCGGTTATTGTCATAAGAATGGATGTTGTTGAAATGTTATTGTAGTTAGTATAACGTCTGAAAGTGAATGTTATTGCAATAAGAAGTAAACAGATCATAAATACGGGGGAAAACTTGAAAAATGACATTTCGGCGGTTTGATGACTAATTTTTACAGTTCTATGCCGAACATACTGATGACATTGTGAATATTACTATTCTAACCACTAACATACAGATAAACTTAAATACAGATAAACGAAACGCCAACAATATAGAAGTAATATCTGATACAAACAACACGTCGAATTAGTACAACAGTTTAACACGCCACCATCAGGCACTTCTCGTGTTCACAGCTGGGGCTGGGGTAGAGTGATGTTGCATCTTACTCGGGCGATAGACACGTCACAAGAAAAGCAGCAGTAGAAAGAACCATATCGCAACAAGAGCACCCGACAATGACGACACAGAAGCGCACACACGATGCCTAACCAAATAAGTAAAATCGCTCTTCAATTGTCAGATGCTCCGAGCTGTTAGATTTCAATTTTTTCTTAATAAGCATCGGCAACCCTGTGGCGTCATCATCTGGATTTTAAGACTCTGCTTGGGTAATTTTTAATCCCTCACCCTAGTCAGCCACTAGCGGTCGAGTCGAGAGAAATATCATTCGGCACCAGGAGCGCTGGTCTCACCTGTTGAAGGAGAGGTCGAGCTCGCGCAGGTCGGTGAGGTTGAGCGCGAGCTCGGTGGGCAGCGCGGCGAGCGCGTTGTGGGCGAGCGAGAGGTCGCGCAGGCGCGGCAGGGCGAGCTCGGGCGCCGCCGTCAGCGACGTGTTCACCAGCGACAGCGACAGCAGCGAGTCGCGCAGGCCGGCGAAGGCGCGGCCGCGCGCGTCCACCTGCAGCTCGGCGTTGTGCGCCAGCCGCAGGTGCGCCAGGCGCGGCAGGGCGGCGAACGCCGCGTCCTCCAGCCGCACCAGCCGGTTGCCGCTCAGGTCCAGCCACTGCAGCGACTGCGCGCCGGCACACGCGGCGCATCAGTTGAGGCACTCAGTGACAAAGTTAGGCAAGGCACGTAGATGTAAATCGGGCAAAATGCAGTTTGAAGTTGGAACAAAAAATGAAAAATCCTGGTAAAGTTTTAACATATTAATTTTATTACCATTGAATTCAGGCTACTCCAGGCATATTCCCTAATACCCTTTGCTTGAAATTACCATATTATATCAGACGAAATTACTACTCGATGAAATTGCTTGACCCAAGTTCAGTCTTGTATGAAAAAAGTTACCAAAACGCATAGTTACAAATAGAAGCTCCATGAACCTCTGCATTATCTGAGCCTTACATTGCGAAAAACATTTTAGCCGTGCAAAACCCTGCGTAATATAGTTTGATTACATGCAATGAATTATTTAAAAAGATTCAGTTATTGTAATATATCGCTTCTCTGAAACTATATTGAGAGAAGTGAATATGCGAAACAAGCGGAAGAGGGCTGTACCGATCACGAAAGTGTACTGAGGTTGCCGGGCTAATTTTGGTCCACGATAACGTTGGCATACCAAACCTCTACTAAGTGATTTACCAAGCGCTTCGAAGCTGACCTGGGTAGCCGAGAAGGTCGTTGCGCTTTGGCATTCTCGGTTCAAAGGGCCGCGATTTCGAATCCCACCTCAAGCGTGGATATTTGCTTGTGACTTGTGCCTTGGTGACTTCCCTACAACCATTTACCTTTTTGAACCCTCTTCCTTCATGGTTGGGATGGGCTGCGCAAGGGTTCTTATTAAAACTAATTATATTCTAACTACAACCTTGGTTTAGGATACTCATTGATCACCTACGCTTACTTAACATAGCAAAATCTAAGGAGGAAGTCCTGTAGCGGATGTCGGTTTCGGATTCTGGTTGGGAAATCACTGAGTGTTGCTAGTGGTTGTATTGGGCTATTTGATATATTGAGGATAGAAAAGCGTTTGTTTGTGTTTGCGAGAAAGACGAAAGAAGAAGAAAGAAGAAAGAATAGGCGCGCGCCCACCTTGAACCGCGAGAAGACGTCCTGGCCGTGCAGCGCGGAGATGGCGTTCCACTGCAGGTCGAGGCGCACGACGGAGGCGGCGGCGAGGGTGGCGAGCGAGGCGGCGGGCATGCGCGCCAGCAGGTTGTGGCTGAGGTCGAGGCGGCGCAGCCCGTCCTCCGAGAAGAGCGCGTCGGGCAGCGCGCGCAGGCGGTTGTGCGAGAGGCGCACGTCGCGGATGCTGGGTAGGTCGCGGAACAGCTCCGCCGGCACGTCCATCAGCTCGTTGTAAGACAGGTCCAGCATCTGCGCCGAGGGTGAGAGGGCGGGGCGGCGTCAGGGCGCGCGGCGTGCGGCGGCTGCGGGAGGTACTTCACTAGTGGCGTGCCAGATGCTTCATCGAGAGGTTGTGGGCGAGAGTTCTCATTGCAGAATTCTCGCTGATTCTTGGTGGTTACGTTTTTTTAGATTTGTGTTTTTTTTATATTTGAATTTTGGTTTTTGAAAACTGTTTAGAAGGATTATGAATAGATTTTGCGGGTAATTGCTAATTGTTGCGCGTTTTTTCTGATTGATGGGTGTTTCCAATCTAAGTTCTTTATTCACTAGTTTAAGGCAATGTAACTTCACCAACTTAGTCTATACAGTGTTAAAAACACACTAGTGATTATTACCGTGCAGTGAAAGATGCTGTGAAATATATACCACTTTTAATACAGAGATGAAATGGTTGATTTTTTAAATGAGTTTACTTTTATTAATTCCATAAGCGTCTTGAGGACATTAGAATGCAATTGTTTTGTATTTATGAAAAGTTTTGTGTGAATCGTCAGTACATTATATCACAGTCTATATGTAACACATTAAATAATACAAGTCTTCACTGCCAAAGAACTTCAAGGCAGAAAAGGTTTCAATTGAATGTAAGACAATAATGAATACTAAATTTATTATATATGGATATACTACGTACTGCACAATAATATCCTATGTTTTTCGTAGGTTTACTTTCCTCGCAAATTCACTCAATACCATTAGGTAAACTCAATGTTTGTCACATTTTTACATTCAGTTTATTCAAGTTATTTCAGTATCTGAACCTAGGAATTTTGTGAATTAAAATAGAAAACTAGTGCTTTAAAATGTATTTATTGAGTCACCTAAGTGTATTTCACATCAAAATGCCCATAAAATAGCAAGGAATTATTTGACGCAATCCAAGAGTTTCAGAAACTACTGAAGACCGAGAAAGTCACAACCTCTAGGCTCATACACAGATGGACTCATTTGCAAGTATGAGTTATCTGCGAATGGCTGCCTGCAGATGATTCATCTGAGGGACGTCATCTCCAGATGTCTCACCTGCAAATGATCCTCCTCCCGCTCCGAATCGAAAATCGAATCGAACCTCTCTGTCGACCGGTAATAACGTGGGAAGGGCGGCTGTTGTGGGTAGCGCGCGGACGCGCACACGGCGCGGAGGGCGTCGCGGAGGGCAAACTCGCTTCCGGCGAGGCAGCGTACGAGGCCGGCCCTGGCACACGCGAGCAGCGGCGCGGCGCGGCCCGGCGCGAGACTCACCTGCAGGCGGCGCGAGTCGCGGAAGGCGTCGAAGTCGATCTCCTGCAGGTGGTTGTGCGCCAGGTCGAGCTCCTGCAGGCGCGGCAGGCGGCCGAAGGCGGCGCGGGACGCGTTGCGCAGCGCGTTGTGCGACAGCAGCAGCCGCGTCAGCGACGTCTGCACCGGGCGCAGCGCGCCGCGCGACACCAGCGACAGGTTGTTGAACGACAGGTCCAGCACCTGCGCACGCGCACGCACCACGCCACGACACTCAGTCGGACACATCGCAACAACCCCTGGTGTTCAAACACAGCTTTGGTACATGTTTAAGGAAAGGCGGTATCGTTGGAATAAATGTTGAAGGAAGAATAAATAACTATAATTATTATTGTTATATTATTATTATTATTACTATTTTCGCTAATCCTTATCTCAGTTGGTACAGCGTTTGCTTGAAGTAAAGGAGACCTCAAAATCAACTCCTGGCCCGTGCACAGTATTAGGTTCCTCTGTCTGTTCATGAACAGCGTGATAGCTTGTCAAGGTGTGATCGCGGGTTCGATTCCCATTCGGGACAAAAGTAGGGCTGTAGTTTTCATTACAATCACCTCATTTTCTAGAGTTGTGTGACGAAAGAAAAAGCTCAGGCAGGCCAAGTAACCTAGATTCCGTGATGGAAGCTGGTAAAAGTCGGATTAATCCCACCATAAAATGCCAAATACATACATACATTACTATTAATGGATACCCTTCAATATTTTTATGGTAGGTTAGTAGAAAACTACATAAGTAATCTAACTAATTTTCGCACTTCCAAAACTACGTATCTTCGCTTCCCTATCTATACCATCATATCCATAAGCTTGTTCATGCCAGACGATGGCAGTAACGACGATTGCTTTTGACAGATCAAAAGCAACTCGCGGAATAAAGCGATGTAATGAACAAATGATGATAAATAAGCTTTATTTCTAATCACATTCAAGATATTAATATTTTGTGTTTTTACTATAAAATTGGTTAGTTTTTACGACAGGATGATAACACCCACTACCTTTCATCTACAGAACAAAATCAGGGAATTTGGTTGAATGTAAAGCTCAAATGACTTTTAATACGCTCAAGATTTTCATTTAGATATAACAAAATTATAAAATCGATTCCAAATATTTTTGGAAATAATGTAAATACCGTACTAAAAAGACGCAGTTTTCTCCTTTCTTTCATTACTATTTAATAAAATTGAAATGTGGCAACGTTTAATTTTAAATTTTATATAAATCAAGACTGATGCTCCCAATACAAAAATGAATACGCAAAAGAGGGTGATAACTTGATGTAAGTGCCAGTGATATTAGGGATAAACTAACATCATTTGACAGGAGTGCTCATGTAACGTGATCTGAAGCCCACGAGTGCTTCCCGGAGACTGGAACCGACCTTGACGGAGACGTGCGGCGCCCCGGTGCCGTTGCTGTCGAGCCGCCAGAGGTTGTTATGCGACGCGTTGAAGACCAGGGACGGGGCCAGCGTGCCCACCGCGTCCAGGGCGGAGCCGAGGTCCAGCGCCTGCAGCGCGTTCCAGCTCACGTCCAGCAGCCGCAGCGCGGGCAGGTTCTGGAAGCCCTCGGTCGGCAGCTCCGTCAGCTTGTTGCCTGGCGGTTGCGCAGAAGTAAACATTCACGACTGTTGAGCTATTAAGGATGATGTGTACCATTCATCTGAACCATTCCTAACTTTGTAGTA
Organism: Gryllus bimaculatus; assembly: GCA_017312745.1. Taxonomy (NCBI): domain Eukaryota; kingdom Metazoa; phylum Arthropoda; class Insecta; order Orthoptera; family Gryllidae; genus Gryllus; species Gryllus bimaculatus. The sequence goes on along the minus strand of BOPP01000005.1, from coordinate 14,979,678 downwards.
GGAGAAAATTATTCTTGGTCTAACACTGAGAAGCTAAATGCTTTGGACATCTGCCTTTAAAGATTTCTTCAGTTAATTACCAATAAGGGGATGCAAGCTATTATTACTATTTGTCAAACCTGGCTTGTTGCACCTAAAGCAACCTCTTATTTGTTTATTCAATAACTTCAGAAGTGAATGTCGGATTCTATGTAAAGGGTAGACATTAATAGATAAAAATGAGACAAACGTTAATGTTAATTTTTTATATTCCTTTGTAGCACATTACAAAGATACATTGAAGTAAATAATATTTTTTTGTATTTATGAAGTGATAATTATTGTTGATCTATAAATGCACAATTCACCACACGCAGTACATGTCGAAATTAAAGAGTATAACATTGAATCTTCCGAGGTAATTTGAAGTTTCGTGTATTCACTAGGGCTTAATATGCCAGACGACGCTGCAGAAATACATTTACTCAGCTTTTTTGTCTGCTTTGTTGTCCATCAAACTATTATCATATTTAAAACCAATTGAATTAAAGGTATCGTAGATACACATGCAATATCTTTCCTAAACATTACTAATATAATTTAACCGCAAAGTTCGTATATCTCTAACAATAAACAAAATTTGTTTATCTGCACACAACGGTACTGGATCTTCTTATTGAATCAAATGATGTTTTGTTGAAAAGGTTTTACGGTTGTTAAATATTTACGACGCAAATTTTTCTTATGTGAGATAATATACTCAAGAGGCGAACTATTACTTATATGAATACTTACAATAAAATACGAAGTTGGAATCTATATTTTATGCTTGTGCGTTACAAGTATCAGGAAGTAATCATACCTCTCAGGCGCAATTCGTAGAGGTGAGGGAGGTTCATGAAGGCTTGCCACCCCACCCGGGAAATCTGGTTGTCGTCCAGAAGTAGGCGTTCGAGCGCAGGCAGATCCTTGAAGGCGTGGCTGGGCACCTCGGGCAGCTGGTTGAAGCCCATGTCCACTTCTTCTAGCCGCATGTGCACATCTTTCTGTAAGTTAAAAAGGGCATTTGAAATTCCAAATATCTACTTGTTACAGGTTTCATGCTTACTCACTCATTGAAGTCTCCAGGCACAGAATAGAGATGAGTTATTGATTTTAAGAAATAAAATATACAAAATAATTGTTAATAGATGGGAAGTTAAGGAAGAAGTCTAGTTCGGCTTACGTATGCGTTAAGTAGGCTTTTTCCAAAAAACTTGAAACTCGAGCATAATGACACAAAAGACACTACAGAGACAAAAAACATTTATCTTACAAATTATTCCAGTGAAAATATTTATTTTTATGCATTTTTAACTTTCGAAAGTCGTCTACAAATATTCATTAACCAACAAACATTAACTACATGATGTACAAGAAATGTTCACTGTTTTAAGGGAAATATTTATTCTATGGCTTTTTTCTCAAGTTTAACTCTTAAATAGATGAAATTGGTATGGGTATGATAACACTTAAGAGATTGTTTAAAGTTGTAAATATACAGCGACCCCTCTAGAAATGTTAACATTATAATATCGTAATTTTTCTACCAACTCATTCTTTGGCATTATAAAATATTATTTTACGCCATTGGTATCTATAAAACTATCACAGACACGTAAAATATCGCATCTGTCTTCAAAAAGAGCATTTACAAGAAAATCCATTATTTGCGGGAAATAGAAAAATCAAGAACCGTACGAACCACGAATTAGTGCATAATTGAGATAAGTAAATTGTTCATACCCTACTTAAATTTTATTAACTCCTATTGTATATTATTTAAATTTGTATTAAACTTTAAAAATGGTCAGGCGGAAGAGCAGTCCAAATGACCTGAGCCTCGCTGCCAATAAAACATTTGTTTATTTATTTATAGTGCAGTTTAATCATACAGAAGCATGATCAAATCAGACAGTATGCCATCTGTGTTAAGTGCAAACACTCGCCTGGAAGGTGCCGTCTGCGAGCTGGTCCAGCTGGTTGTCGGCGATGCGCAGCACGCGCAGGCGTCGCAGCGCCAGAAGCGCGTACTCGGGCATGGAGCGCAGGCGGTTGTTGCTCAGGTCCAGCTCCACCAGGTTGGCGAGCGGCCGGAAGGCGTCGGCGGGCACGCTGCTGAAAGACGACGCGAGGCCGTTGTCCAGGCGCAGGCTCGTCAGCGAGTGGCCCACCTGCGAAGGGCACGTTCCTCCTCTCGTCACGTGCACTTGCAAGGTCTACCTCTAAAACACTGCTGTGTCCTACTCGATATCCCAGACAAGTGGGTCAACACGCAACAAAAAGAAGGTACAAAGAGACCCATTAGATCTGATAGACATGATCAACTCAGCAGATTTGGACAAAAGGCAATTACCCTCATCATAATATGATTATAAGCTACATATATTATAAGCTAGGGCAAAGAAATCTAAGTGAATGTAACAAATAGATAATGTAAATTTATTTATTTACGTCAAAAACAATAAAAACCGTGTGTGACGTGCTATGGGGAGAAGTTAATTTGAAGTTGCATGTCAGTACTAATCTGTACAACTAATATCATTCTAGTTTGGAAACTTATCTTATGGATAAGTTATAACGGGAGTGCATCAGACTGTCAAGATAACTGTGAAAGAGGGGTGAAGATGTATTTTTCAGGCAGGAACTCCCTGTTACATAAATTCAGTTGGACTATTCCTGAATGAAAGAACTGTAGAGGAGCTTAGAGAAACAATGCTGGGATGGCTTTCTTCCAAAACCTAACAGATGCAAGAAGGTCTCAACCCTTGCTTCCAGAATTAGCCTTTGAAATCGAAACCCGAGGCCATCGCGGGATTCATCGAACCTCTGAGAAGGCCTCCGCCTCGATGGTGGCGATCTCGTTCTCGGCCAGGTCCAGCACGCGCAGGCCGCGCGCGTGCGCGAACGCGTGGCTGCGGATGGTGCGCAGGTTGGAGCGCGTGATGCGCAGCTCCTCCAGGTCCACGCCCGTGTTCAGCAGGTCCTCCGCCGAGAGCGTGTCACGCGGCAGCTTCGACACCGCCAGGGAACGCAGATTTTGGAACCTGCGCAGCCCACGTGATTCTGCGCATCTTTTCACTAGCGCCTGCGCGTTGTACAGGTTCACGGGGAAGGGATTTGGAAAACAATGTTCCATGATTAAGCGAGAAAAATATTTGTAAAGAAACTTTCATTAAAAGTATGAAAAAAAATTGCGAGTTGTTATAATGCAAAAGAAGAAATAAGCTATGTCTTTCAAAAATTCAATGTTCATGTGTCTTCGCTTTGAACGACCCCTGAAATTATATGACAGAAAAAATAGGCAGAACATATTAGTGTATTTTGTTAATATATGCTGACAGTTCTATACTTTTATCATGAAAACTTCTTATTCTCAATCAGACATATTTTTATAATTGTATTCTTTGATAGTGTACTCTGATTAGGAGCATACATTCTCATGCATTGTGACAAAAATAAATAAATACAATATGCAAATGAAACAAGCAAGGTTACAAGGTACTAGAAACTAAAAATTGAACTGAAGACATGTATTTGAAGAAGTATTCTTTACTCCTCAGCTAGTTGTATTTTGTTTCTGCGTTTTACATTGTCCATACATTCATTATCATCGTCGTCATCATCATCACCATCCAAAATATTAAATAAATCTAGGTAAATATAAGAATCTGTTAACTGGTAGAGTAAATGGTGAATTTTGAGGTAAAAACTAGAATCAAGACAATAATTCTATTAATAATTCTAATACACAATGTATATTATAATAATACGCATGTATAATATTTCGTGTCTTCTGACTTTTCTCGAAGAATGAATAATGAGCTCAAATTTATTTTTTCTTTATATTTTCATGTGTTGCATACATTTATTATTTATTCGAGAACTCCACACTCCTGTCCTTGATTCAGAACATTCTTCGTCCAATTCCCCTCGCGAACATTACACCCTCAGTTTGATCCCTCTACTAAGAAGTGTTGAAATGAACGAAGGTGTGTGACAGTGTGAAGAGTGGCAAGGGGGGCCGTCCTCACCGGTTGAGCTCCTGCAGGTCGACGACGCCCATTTCGGGGCCCGAGAGGTCGATGCGGAAGACGCTGGAGCGCGGGGGCGGGGGCTTGGCGTCGCCGGGGCGGCCCGCGCCGCCGCCCGCGCCCGCGCCGCCGGGCAGCGCGGAGGCGCGGCCGGGGTCGCCGCCCATCTCGGGCCCGGCGAGCGCGCGCAGCCCGGGCGCGCGGTTGTCCGCTAGCAGCAGCGTGCGCAGCGCGCCGAACCGCTCCAGCAGCGGCGCCGCCAGCCGCGTCAGGTTGTTGGCCGACAGGTCGAGCCACGCCAGCGACCCCTCCAGCCCCGAGAACGCGCCGGCCGACGCGTCCGCCAGCCCGCAGCCGCGGAACGACAGCTCGCGCACGTGCGCGTCGCGGAACGCGTCCACCTGCGCAAGGCACTCGTACTCACTCAACGCTTGAACGAAAAGCGAGGTCCCCTAACTTATGTAGGCGACAACGTCAACCCGGTAGAGTTACTATTACTAAATATGGCAAATTAAAGGTGTTGACGGGTATCTTTGTTTTCGGCCCGGAAACTGCAAGCTCTGAGGATGATCGCTACGCGATCGAAACGATCATTAGCAAACTACAATTTTGATAACAGACAAAACCTTTAATTTACTACATTTAATTATTAGAAGGCATCTACCTCACCTGCGATCTAATTAATTACTATAACTGTTTAGATCTAAATAAATATAAAGTAAATATTAGAAATATTCCGTCAGAACAACATAAATATATTTGTCACTTAGGTTCCATTAGTGAAAGTGCGTCACCTCCCATCACCGAGATCTGGTTCGTTACTATGTAAACATTTCTCTTGGAACAGAATTTATTATTCTTAGCGGTTGGGACTTAGTGCGTGGAGAAAAAATTTATAGACAATATTATACACACCAAGAAATACTCAGTGTGAACATTTACTTCATTTATTGTTTTTTCTCTTTATTTTATCCTACTTGTACTTTAATATTTCATATGGTATTAAAAACATTCACGTAATTCATTTTAAAACACCAACAGGGAACAAATATTTTTTCGTCATCTTATCAAATAGCTGACGTAGAGTTATCAAAGAATATAAGCTTTTGAATTTTGTCCGACAATTGTAGATATGACAAAAATACAAGTCAACAAAATGTAGGAAATAAGCATATTTTTTTCTTTAGAGGTGTACCAGTCACATATTGTTTTAGCCATAAAATATATCTGCTTTTAACCTCAAATTATTAGAATCGCAGATATCATTGCTGTTTTCTTTTTCGGTTTTTATGTACTTCGAAAAACTACTGTCGGTGAAAACTAGTTCGGGAGGCCGCGGGCGATATTTCGTTAAATGGCGAGCAGGCCGGCGTAGACGCGCACCTGGACGGAGGTGATGGGGTTTCCGTCGAGCGACGTGCGGTTGAGCCACTCGAACTGCTCGAAGGCGTTGGGCGGCAGGAAGGCGATCTGGTTGTGGTCGAGGCGCAGCGAGTCGAGGGACCAGCGCAGGCGCTGCCGATCACCGCCCGCGCCGCCCACGCCCGCGCCCGCGCCCGCGCCGCCCTCGTCGCCCTGCGCGCCGGGGCCCTCGGGGGCGTGCAGCCCCGTGATGCGGTTGTAGCTCAGGTCCAGGTGCTTCAGCGCAGTCAGGGGGCTCTGCACGCACACAGCGCACCCGGCGGTCAGACGTTGCGCCACGGACACACGGGGGCGAAAGGGGACAGAACATGTTGCTACATTATCGTTTTTCGTGAAAAAGACGTATCTTTCTATTGAAAAGAGGAACTCTATTGAAAAGTGGAATTGAAAGTGGTACGTTTTGGCAGTATAAAAAGTTTCATTCGTGTTTTAAATTAAAATTGACCGGCAATTTAAATATTGAAGAAGAAATTTATAAATTGAAATGAATGATTTTCAAAATGTAAATTTAATCTTATTATTTCATTAAAATTTCTATAACTAAACCCGAAGGGTCGCAACTAAAATTCTTATTCATTATTATGGTATCGTGGTTGAAATGTAGGATTACTGTGCAGAAAAACCAGTTATCAGTTATTGAAGATTCACACATTACATGCATACGTAAGAAATGCCAGGATAAACGTACACAATTTAGTGACATTTATAAGTGACATTTTGAGATTCAGTGATCATGTAATTGAGAAATCTTTGTAAGCAGATTGACAAATGGGAATTAACGGCTTAATTCCTCAAAATTTTCGTTAAAAATATTTCAAAATATATATACACATTTCATAAGTCACACTTGCTCAATTTTCTCTCCTCCCGCTGTCCTCTCTCTATCCTTTCTCTCTCCCTTTCACTCCTCTCTCTCTCTCTCTCTCTCTCTCTCTCTCTCTCATCTCCTCCCTCACTCTCATTTCGTCGCAAGACGACGTCCGCGTGTAATTAGTTGCATGTTCCCTTGAAAGTAGTTGGAAGCAAAAGACTTCTTTCTTTCTACTCTCAAGGAGAGCGCCCGCGCCGCCGCTGAGCGGAGGCGGCGCGGGGGGCGCGGCGCGGCTGGGCTCACCAGCTGGCGGTAGGGCACGTTGGCGAGCAGGTTGTGGCGCAGGGCGAGGCGCGCGAGGCGGGGCGGGCCGGCGCGGAAGGCTGAGGCGTCCAGCTCCAGCAGCGCGTTGCCGCCCAGGTCGAGCGCCTCGAGCTGCGGCAGCGCGGCGAAGGCGTCGGGCGGCAGCGCGGCCAGCAGGTTGTCGGCGAGCGACAGCTCCTGCAGCGACCCCTCCAGCCCGCGCCACGACTCCGCGCCCACCTCCGAGATGTAGTTGCCTGCGGAACCGCCCACAGCGCACCGCGCGCTCAGTCCACCCACTCCATCCCCTTCCATTTCTCGCTACCCCCCGACAGCGGTGCCGATCCCATCCTGGCTGCCGCCTCGAGTGGGATCAACAGAAAACAATCAAGTTTATTCATTTATTTACGTCAAAAACAGTTTACAATTTTGTGTAACCTGCTATGGGGAGAAGTTAATTTGAAGTTACATTTATATCCAGAAGCAAAACAAGGGGCCATCTCAGCATTTGCTCGAAGATCAGGGAAACTGGACGAAATCTTGATCGAGATGGGGACCATTGACCCAGAAACTGAAGTGCAATACTTGTCACAGGTTCTTTACAATTATACAATCCAAATGGTATAAAATACATTAAATGTCATTGTTAAAAATAATATTGCTTTCCTGTCGGATGCTCGGTACAGGCTCTAATTGTATAGAAACAGTTGTGCAGGAGAAAATATTTTACTTGGGACATAAACTTTTGTATCGAAGTTCAGTTTACAATCATGAGTAACGCAAATTGACGTACTTGCTCCGATCGAGAGATAATCTGGAACCCAGGCGAACGTAGAATTTCCGGAACTGTGGAGTTACCGAACTAAACGTAGAAATCAGTTTGAATTAAAGATAATTTAATTTCCCAATGACAGTTTGAAATTTCGAAATGACACGGTAGAGTTTAATTTCAAAATGAGAAGCTTTTCATTTCTATGAGATGAGAACAATACAACACAAAATGAATGTTGAAAAGATAATTTATGCAAAGAGCAATCGTGAAAACTCTCATACCTAACCGAGCTCTTCCTTGTAGCCACGAGAAACAGCGAACAGGATGCAATCGCACTGTGCCTCTTTTGGTGGGGAAGGTAAAGAGCTTAGGAGAAGTTGGACGCGGGATGCAGTCGGGATGCGTCCAGTGTCCTGCGCAATCCCCCATGTCTTGGCCAGAGCGGCTCAGCGCAGAACAATTAACGTGCATTCACAGGGAAACTTCGGTGTAAACGTAACGCAGACTTGGAGAAACGTTTTTATGGAGTCGTTCAGAACGATGAATATCAAATAAAACTGGAATATAGCAGAAGACGTAACTGTGAAAGTTAGCAAATTTCAAGTTTTTACAGCTAACGTTGACGTGCACCTAAAATAACACACTATAGACCATCGTATTTACATCCAAAAAATGTCTATTGCTTTTGATGAACCTAATGGACTTTGTAAGGACACACATTGACCTTCATCATATCCATTGCTCCTTGGAATCACTTGTCGAGCTCATTATATAAATAATAATTATTCTCCTTGCGTGATCGCATCTATTTTACTTCATGACGTTCGAGTGAATATAAAATTTCTCTGTCGAGTGTATATTATATCTATATAGATGAGTGGTTGTGTTCACGTTTACGTCCATACTCATTGTGAATGTTTGTGTTACAATTTCTCGTTCATGTCCTCGCGGCATCTACGTTTATGATTTAATTTACAGAAATAGCTCATCTGTTACCTTCAAGATGATTTGTCGTCTTAAAGAACAGGCACTTTGAAAGGTCCCATCACTCTAGAGAATCCTTAGTAAAATATATATTTTATTTAGGAAATAGTGAAGAGTTCATAACACTTTTCATTGCCAGAATCAAAGATAGTAATTTCGTAAAATATTTGTATTGACGGACAAGATCTGATTTAGTATGGTAAAGGAAATAATCTCCACAAAAAAAACTTTTGGGGAGATTATTTCCTTTACCATACTATGGATTACCACAAGATATCTGCTACCACCACGGAATATCTGACTTGTTTAATTGAATATGTCATTTTAGAAAGACCTCATGTCCATTTTTGCATAAATGAGTTTAGAAACTTGATCCTACCAATACAAAGTACTTGCATTGTCTTGGCATGGAACCAACTCTTTTCCTGTATTCTTTATGTGAGAAAATCGGGTTTCTTTAGAGAATTCACTTTAGAGGGGTCACACGTTCTGGACGTGAGTTTTGTTCTATAATGAACATTAGCGCAATCCTCGCGCTACAAATATATTAAAATAAAAATATTATCTTAAAAGAATTTTAAAGCAAACTTTAAACTCTCATTTAGACAATCTCAAACAGATACTTGTGGCATGTGAGACTTTAATGTTGAAAATCTGAAGTCATATGCTAAATGATGCTGGAAAAAGAATGGGCAGTGCAGAGTATATGGTGAACAATCACAATTCAAAGAAATGCTCGTAGTGCTATGAATGAATTCACAGTTAAAACCAAACAAGATGATAGAATATAGGGTTTCTGCTTGGATTATATGTAAAATTTGAACCTTCTCAAAGCTCCAATTCAAGATGTATTCTACCTAGAATATCTGCGAATGAATGTATTTTGCATATTATAAAAACAAATGAGTGTCAATTTTATGTCTACAACGAAGGAACTGCTAGTAAAAGAATAAATGACGTATGTTCTTTCATTTATGATTAAATGAAGCATTAGTCAAAATGAAAGATCTCAGTATTTTTTCAGAGGGATCCTTGGAACAAAACAAGTATCATACAGTAGTCCGCTTCTGTCTAGCCCTTGCAGAAACTGGAAGATTTGAGAAAGAGAGAAGCTATTTCCCGGGTAGAGAATATTCTTGGAATATTTGTGACATGAAATTTGGACTTATAAAACGAGTGCTTTGAAGAGCTGAGTGTATATATACAGTTAGGAGTACGTAGAGTATATACGCATAGTGAATACAACTATGAACAACAGATTATAGTAAAACGTATCAACTGAAGATATTCTAAACTTTTGTGAATGATGCGTGAATTACTATTGAAGAGGTGGATCGTCTTTAGTAAATGAAAATTCCAAATTCCAATAATTTAAAAACGTATCATTACAAGCCACAAACATTATGTACTTTGATTGTCATAACAATAGAGCAGGTAATTTATGGCCATGTGATTACATTCATGGTGTAAATGATCACACATTTGACTTTTGAATTTCAGTAGCAAATGTTAATTTTTCTTTGCAAAATGCTTTTGGAGGACCTGTTTCAATTCAGCTAAGGAAAATGTTGGACATTCGTCGTTACATACCTCCAGAACATAGAGAGATTAATGAGGAAATTTTACAACTTGCGACTGAAAAAGGTAAAGAGAGCTGAAAAAAGTGTAGTATATTGATAACGGAAAGACAACAATTTTAAAAAGAGCTAGATACACTGTGCACATCGTAAAACAAAATATATGTTAATAGTCACCACCAAAAAGACTCATTATAGGTGTTATACAGTGATATTATTCATTATAGAGAGGGCATACGTCCAATACTTATATTGAAGTAATATTTTGTTTCATCAGTTAAAAAATTATTTTTATTCGACTTCTTTCCAATCGTTCCTTTTCTAAGTTAAAATAATAGCTCTTCAAATACTGTCCAGAGGTAGTTTTTATCTCCTGAAAACTGTTTTCGGACTTGTGACTTTTCTAAAAAGAACGACTCAATTTTAATTAATATTATAATATATTACTTTATCATTATTGGTAATATTTGATTTAGGTATCAAAAGGGCATTATAATTATAATTACTTACATATAAATTAATGGTTGCATATATCGTATCGATGGAAGAGAGCTCTTCACATGTCTTTTCTATGTTACATAGAAAAATATTAATTACCTATATGAGTCAATCTGTCAACTCCGTAATTTAGAATAAATCCTTCCTAACCTAACATATAACCTCAATGAACGAGAACAGAACATTTACAACATAACAGATCAAAAAATACAGAAATATAATAATCCGGCTTTTCGTAAATCATTTTTGAGAAATTATTTGTTGTAACAGTTTAAAACGATATTTGAGGATAACGGAATTAATTGGTTTTCTTCCTTGAAATAATACTTCGGAGCGATTTTGAACTAGATACCTAGTAAGCAAGCAAATAATATTGCAATAAATAACATAGAAAATTCAAGGCATCTGTCAACTTGTAAATTCCTGAACTGATATCTCGTAAAAACTGAAAACTCTCTTTAATTAGCTATGACAATCATTACGATATCACTTCACGTGACATTGAAACAGATCTTAAATGAAAATTGATATTTTCAATGATATTCATACTGCGCATACTAAAGTATGGCAGTATATCAAAGTTGAGTCGATCGGGGGGGGGCACAAATGATTGGAACAGCGATAGAAATTTTTACGATCTGGTCGTCAAGTTGTTAGCTTTGCACTCAACCGCGTGTCACATCTGAACCATCATTCCATCCGTGGTTCATCTAGTTCATTGTGAAATAATCACTCGCAACACATTTTCATGAAAATGAAATATCTTCTTACTAAATATGCTGAAGCTAAAAGATTCAAATGACAGTAAACAATATATTTAGTGCACATAGTTTTGTACTATATTATGTACCCATTTAAGTTAATTATTTTTAAAATTTGGTTCATTGTTTTCTAATATTTGCTGTCAAATACAGTGACACTTAAATAGAGGGTATATCAGCTAATATTTCCATTAAGTTTAAAAAAAAAATAGGAGTTAACTTTGGGGAATAGCGTGATCTTTTAAGGGCAGTGATGATATTTACTGATGTAAACGAAGGAGGTGTTCCCAAGGAAACCTTGTACGACAAGAGAGAAAGCAAAAACTCTTATTTTGCTCATATGTGATGACTTCTCTAAGATGTCACTGTAAATCTTTTGAAAAACGTTTGCTTGCATGGGTTTAATTACATGCGAGAAAGTGCCCTAAACGAACAAAGTGCGAGGTAAAGCCTCGTTTGTCTGCAGAAGTTTCTCTCTGGGAATCTCAGTGTCCTTCTGTGGTTTTCGCATGGAGCATTTGCGTGGGATTTTATGGAGATGGAAGAGTCGTGAAAGCCCCAGAAGGTAAGACCGTGGAATTTTAAAACACACTTTTTTTATTTAGTACGTTTTGAAGTGGAACGTTTATGTAAAATAACTCCGCTGTCTATTAGAGTAGTTAGCAAATTTGTTCCTCGTCAAATGACCTTTTAACACGCATAAAATGTGCTTAAATAGATAGGGAGAACGTTGCTTAATTTAATTCATGTAATTAAATAAATAATGAAGAACCCTATACCATCAAAGTAAAAAGAAAGACATGTATAATTCATGAAGAATCACGTTCATGATAATTTTCAATATTCTCTTCACACAGATGCAGAAGAGATTCGCGCGTTCTACTTCTCAACATACAACTTACTCGTACATGCGTTTTGCGTCTTTTTTCCATGAACCTTGTTCCCGTCATGTTACTCTTCTCTGTCCTTTTCTTCTTTCCTCAATTTCATTCATATCTCTCTCCCCTCGCCTTCATCCTGTAAGACTTCTAAATAATATTTCTCCCTTCTGCACAGATCGCTCACTCTTCCATCGCATGCTCCCACGAGTCTTCCTCCCTCTCACATATCCTACATGTTCGTCCCCCAACCCCAGTTCTCCTGTAACATCTTACCTAACATAAATCTCGCTCTCCTTATCCTAGTTTTTCTTTTTTATTACATTTAGGTATCTTGCTTTATTCCATTCTCTTATTTCTATGAATAATTCGTTATATCTAGAAATATAAATTTGTTCAAACGTCACATGCCGTATCACCATAATCAGTCCCTCCTCAAGAACGCTTGATAAATAGGTCGGGTACAATGAACAAGTGCATGCATCGTGTTCAATAGGGAGTGGAATTTAATTAAATGTCACAATTTTGCATTTCACTTAAAAAATGCCGTTTAGTATAGAAATTGAATGTGTATATTGACAAAAGGAAATTACCCATTTATGCCATTTTTTATCTATTTCGTGTAATAAGTAATTTTGTACCTTTTCCCGTAATTTGTAATGCATTTTGTGCTGATTTCATCGATTTCAATATAATTTTAAACATACCTGGATCAAATAACAGTTACGAGAACCAAGAAAAACGTTCACCACAGAATTTCTGAGTAGTCCATTCGATTTCTTCGCTCAGAAATTGTAATGACAGCCGTTGAAAATATGTAATCTAAGGTTCCTGTGATCCCTATCAGCACCAATGTGCGTTCGGCCAATTTCGGGATAACGTACGTAAGGTTTCCCAGTAAAGAAGAGCTCAAAGCAAAAGTATGCAAGCTGAGTTCACTTGAACGAAAAAGGAAGCCTCGATTACATCATTAACGTATCCAACAGCTAGAGTTGTTCATGCGAACTTGTTTTTATCACAGGTTTTAAGTCTTTTTCTTTGTTATTTTTGGGGCTTTTTAAAAACATCTTAAGAGTATTTTATTGATTATGTTTGTCGATGTTTAAGGTTATCAAATGATGGCTGGGAAAGGCGACTGGGCGTGGGGGG
>BOPP01000005.1:14947115-14964802 GCA_017312745.1 Gryllus bimaculatus | reverse complement strand
CTCTCTCTCTCTCTCTCTCTCTCACGCACACACACACACACACACACACACATACCAGGCACTACCGAAACAACAAAAAACTGTAATGCGCTCAGACTGCACCTCACATGCACGCACGCCCACACACACACACACACACACATACATACACACACATACACATACATAGCAAGCACTAATACAACAGGAAAGAACTGCCATGTGCTAAGACTGCACATAACATGCATACGCGCCCACACACACAAACACACACATTAAGCACGTACGCTACAAAAAAGAATTATTGTAATGCAGACTGCACATCACACATACACACATACACACATACACACATACACACATACAGACACACACACCTTGCACTAACACAGTAACAAAGATTTCAATGTGCTCTGCCTGCACGTGAGATACACACACACACACAGAGCATTATCACGATTAAATATAATTGAATTGCGCCGACACTGCACACAATGTCCAAACAATTGAAATAGACGCATCACTAACGAATCTATGCAATAGAGAAAAACTTGGCACAGAACTTAAAAATGCTGCATGGATTCAACTGGCACGTGACTTATGATATTTGCAGTTGACTAATTAGCTAACCTTAGTAGTTCTGTCAGTGGTTAGTGAGTGTACCAGTGTGTTATAGTAAGTATAATGGTGCTCTTGTCACGTTGTGGAGAAAAACAAATTTTATTAGGAATTGAGAAGTAAAATATGTGACCGAATGAAGCCGACTGTTTTCCGTTTGGTTGTCAGTGAAAAGAAAATATGTTACGGAAGGCTTCTATTTCTTTTCATTTGTGAGGGGTAATTGAGGGCATATTCTTCAACAATTTTTGTAATATAATTTACTTTTTGCGTCTTGGTCAACAGATTTTGTTCAAAAGTACAAATTGACAACTACGAAATCTACATCCTTCATCTATTATTAGGGGTGAGAGGTTTGTTAACACGAGGTGCAGACCTGTGAACTAATGATGACAAATCAATTTAGTTATATGTTTAACCAAGTGCAGATCTGCATTCCTAAATGGTGAACGCGTTTTGAGACAATATCTTAGATTCTCATTTGAAATGATTTACTCTGTCTCACACTTAATAGACTCAATGAAATATTTGGAAACCTAAAGATGTCAAAAACATTTAATTAGACACTTTCTTTTGAGAATGAAAAGATGTTCGTAGTTACTAGTTCTTCAATACATATTTTGGAAAGTCTAATTTGAGTTCTCTTGGCCGTTGGTTCAAGATACCTTTGGCATTCTCTCGCCACCTTGAGAATATGTCGAAGGAGTTCCAGAATTTAGAAGGCAGTTTGATTCACTTCTTCGAGATTTTATATGGCGCAGAAGACCTATGCCACATGACAAAGTAATATTAATTTTATCAATTTCAATGACAATTTTTTTTATTTTGAAGTGTAGTTTTTCTTCTTAAAAAACGAGAAAAAGAAAATAAGAGACATAAATATTAAAATGCATTGCCAGTTAGGTTACGGTATTCTGTTCAATATGTGTAATTACAATCACACACAAATCAGTTATTTATTAGATTTAGTAAGTACGTGTATTGCCATACTTTGTCCGAGTCCAAAAAATATACCTTCCATAAAATAGTAATTTTTTTTTACTTAAATGAAAAAAATTGTTGAGAATAAGACCAGTTTTGCTAGAAAAAATGCAATAAATTTAGTTTAGACATGACAGTCCTTAGACTTATTGTCTTTGGGCGAAAAATACACGACCCTAATGACACAGAATAAAATATTTCTCCTGCAAAACGACAGTGTACATGTGTCACTTAACTTGTAAACTGACGATACGTATAAATTGCTTTAGTTGCAAAACTTCGTAATCACGATCGCGACAACTTTAGAAGCAAGACAAGGAAACGAGGAAACTTTCTGCATGAATATTCAATATCGCGTAGGGTGACCTCACGTTCCAGTAAGCTTTCTTTTGTCTCCGGCTTTCATGCGTTTTACCTCCAAACGCAATCCATTACGAGGGACATCTCGGAATGCTAACGCACCTCTGAACTTCGAGTCATTTTCTCTCGCTTCCAGGAGAAACACCGGGCCTGACGGCGCCCGTGGCAACCTTCGCCCTCGGGTGACCGGCGTCGCGTCGCGTCACCGCGGACCGGCGTCCCTCTCTACCTCCCGTCCCCGAGTGGGTCGGATCGGTCGGGGGGCGGGGCAGGGGGAAGGGCGCCGCCCGCGGCCGTCATCAGCGGGCATCAGCGGGCACTCGACGCCCCGCGAGGTCAAGGGTGCGCGACCCGCCTGCCCCCCCCCCGTCCCCCGTGGCCCACTTCCGGTCGGCACAGACGCCGCCCGCGCAGAGGGTGGGCCACCCGGCGGAGAAGCCTTTGTAACGACGTTTAGGGGAAACCAATGGCGGACGTATCCTCGTTGCGGTAGCACGTTTGTGCCAGCGCCAGTCAAATACTCAAACAATATTGTCAGAACTACAAACTATAGCTTCTTATAAATCTGAATGGAGCATTATAATAATTATTTTTATTCAATGAAAGAGAAATTGTGAAATATTGTTTTAGAAAACAATGTTAACATTAACGCTTAGTATCTCGTATGATTGTTCTTTTTCAAAAGTTGGCAAAACTAATATAGTTTAAATTGACTTTGGCTCCCGTACTTTTCCTTGGTTCTGCGTTGTATATCAGTCTTCACTGGTTGCATATAAAGTGAATTATCGAATACTTTGTGGTTGTGAGTGATTCAAAATGTTAGTAAGGTTTTCGATTGAATCCGAACATAAACAGTGCTGACAATAAGCATGATTTGTGTTTCTGGGACGAGAAACAGCACTTCCAGTTGTGAATATCGTAGGAGTTTTTGTTTACTTACTCCTCAGAGTTCCCGGTGAAGTATGAGGTATTTAATACAATCTGATTTATTAAAAACTACTATTCATTGAATGAAACAAAACGGACCTTTGATCGTGAAAAGTCTTAAATATCTTTCGAAACATATGCCCAAGAAAGATATTCAGTAAGAGCTTTTACTAAATTAAACCGATTTTATTCAAAACTTAGACCGGTAAGGGGCAATTTCTTTCAGTCATCTTAAAGATCAGATTTACTTTCATTTAAATTTTTTTTTTGGAGAGTGTGACATCGTCGTCGATCGGACGGACATACTGCCTCAACAGCCGGCTGAATAGCAAGCGAAATTCTAAGTTCCAAAATAATTCAGGACAATGTCTTGAATGTAGAGAGAATATAGAGGTAAAGTGAATATGAAATGCATAGAGCGTAACGTTACCACACAATTCAGTCGGCGCAGAGCTCTGGTTTCAAATGCACAAATGGCAGGAATGTCGAGGCTCTTATCACAACGCATTGGCGTTGGCGCTCCAAACACCGTTTCCTTGAAATGCGAGCTAGCAACTACTTCGTTCGCCGTCGCCTACCAATAAACATCCCATAAATGAGGCAGCGACCTTCAGAATGTGGAACTTTCCGAGGAATGTGATCAATAAAAGGTGAATTTGTAACATTTAAAACACGCTCTTTTAAATTCTAAGTAAAATAAAGTGAGTTTTATTGAACATTATACATTTTCACAAAGTCGCAATATCTCATTTTTTGTACTTTATAAAGATAATTTTATAATCAACTCAAATATGTGTTTTAGTGACAAATTTTCAGGATATTTTAAAAATATCACGTTTTTCTTAAAATCATTGTAAATTTCTCTTTTAATAGTATGCAGAGATTTAAATATTAATTTTCAATACCAGAGTCGGAGTCAGTCTTTTGTGAAGCTGTTTCAGCTTATAAGAAGTCTCAGCCGCCAAATTCAGAGAACTTCATATATTTTCTCACTGACAAAGTCATAATTTTAGCAGAGGTGTTTGTTTTTATTAATTTATTGATGAATAAAGCAACGGATAAATTCTCATTTTCGTGTCTTGGAAATAAAAACAAATACTAAAATATGCTGGAGAACATTTTTTCCTTGAATGCATTATAAAAGACGCGTATTCCTTCATTTTATAAAACAAGTGTGACGAACTGAACAAAATTGGCGAGAGCACACGATGCTCGAACTCGTGCAGCTCGTAGTATTGAAGAGCATGACACGTCTCGAGGCAAGAGATAGTCAACACAAAGTCAGTCAAAGCACCTCAAAGTGCGCGCTGTTAGTAACCCCATCTTTTAGAGACAGCTTGCAGTGACCCCGCAATATCCTTTCGCTGTTGCCGTTTGGGCGTGCGGAGCAGTTGCGTATTCTTTGGGTATGCAAGAGCCGGTTTGCGAGATATTAAATGATGACTGCATGTATTGTATATGATGAACAAACGTATGGAGTGATTTGAAACTAAGGGAATAAATTTAAAAGTAGATAAATGATTGAAAATATATTATAATATAATTATCATTTACAATAACGTCAAGAAGCAATTGTGTATCCTTCAATGCAATATTCAACTAATTATGGTTGATTATTTTCTAGCTATAATTACCAACTAACAGACAGTTAATCTTGATGTTATGGTTTGGCGGTTTGGTTAAGATAAAGACAACAAAAAACTAAGACCCTGAATAGAACATGGCATTAGGCACCGCAGGAAATAAGAATAATAATTTTCATTCTAAGAACACATGAAGTACCAAGGATGAATAGCAATGAAAGAAGCCCCAAGAAGACAATCTAGTGGAAGAGAAGGTGGTGGAAGGAACTGGGATAGGTTAAAAGTTAGTTCTGTTCAGAGGACGGAGGAGGGAGTCGGACACAGAATGAGTCATGCGGTACGAAGCGCGTGGGAGAGAATGGACGTGTGGACACCAATCGCTTTTTTGCTCTTCTGCAGTGAACGATGCAGCTAATTAAGCGCACAATGGCTGTCTTAGTTTAATTGCTGGTGCATGCACCAGCAGAGCTCGACAGTTACTTGTGACCATTGCCGAATTACACCAAGTGACGGATCTAACGAACCAGAATTTCCAACATTTCCTGTTCTTTAGGTCGATTGTCGATAAATTTTGTCAAGAAAATGGGAATTTTCACCTCCCATTTACTTGTCTGTTTTTATCTTCAAAGAAAAAAGATATTCAGTATTGTGAAGCAGTTAACAATGTTTAATTTAATTGTACGCAGATATTTGAGGTTAACTTCATCACAATTTTGATTGAGTAAAAAGGTTATTTTTTAATCGAAACCAAGTGCAATTCCTGGGTTAGCTGCATTGGTTAAACAAGAAAATATGAGTATGATTGATTTTTGCCACGCCTGGTAATAATACATATTAAGTAACGAAACATTAAATTAATTAAGAAAACGTTAACTTAAAATGAAAGTGTATTAATTATTGTAAAGAAATACGGCAAAATGTTCTCTATATATTACTTCATGCTGATTGACAAATAAATAAACATTTTGAATATTTTACTTTGAAAACTGATGAAAAGATATGGAAATATAAAAATAAAAGTAAGTTTTTAGAACTTTTGCCACACTCTGAAGCAAATGAAGTCAATGAGTCAACGAATTGATTCAACCTTGCCCGGAAAGTAGGGAAGTAAAACAATAACTTCTCTTGTGATATGTTACAATCGATCCACGTGTAGCTAAGAGTTTCGAAATCTGTTTTATTTTATGCATTTTTGTATTAGTCTCATGTGTGTGACTTTATAATGATATAATGTGTCAGTAAATGTTCTCCCTGCGGAACATGCCTTAATAAGTAGCACATAGGCACGTGAGAATCAAATTACTGAACGTGGGATTTTGCACCTGTTTAACTTTCATATAGATCTCTGAGTTACGATACCAAGAGTGCGCTCCCTGCACGCTAGTTTTCAAGGTTGGTCATTTGTGTACGTGAAAAGGGGCGTTTTCCTGAGCCGGGTCAAGGAAACGAGGCCACTTCAAGCGTCGCGGGAGCAATCGGCCAATTGGCCACGTGGTCTGTGTGGTGACGCGTTGCGAGTGGATCTCGCGCCAGGCGGCGTCTTCCTGCCGCCCACAGCCCCTCTCCCTCTCCCTCCCCCTCCCCCGCCCGCCACACGCAGTGCGTCGCAAGACAACGATGCGAGGCGCGGCCGCCGCCGACCGAGACAATGCCGGCGAGGAAATGCGACACCAGACGCTCCGTGCGCCAGGGCTCCGGAAGAAGTGGCTCCACACCCTCGAAGTAGACCTTGGGACAAGCGGCGCACTCACGCGTCTATTTACGCTCAGAAGAAGACATGCAAATGAGACAATGATATTGCGCGTTCGGAGTCATTACTAATTTGCATTCATTGCATTTCCTCTCTCCAGTATTTTTGAGGTTCTTTCTTTTTAATGACATTCATAGAACGTCTAATTTAGAATCTCCTTCAGAGGTATATGGCGGCTGCTAACGTTGTTTATTGTGACATTCATGGTTTAAGGCGGCATTGCTACGAAATGTGGAGCATTAATGACGAAGTTGGCAAGACGATGAAGCCTACCAGCACTCCTAATGTGTTTCTTCGGTGGCGTCGCATAGGATGTCTTACACTGGAGAAGGGAATTGAATTATTTTGAAAACGGCTATTCCAATACCTCCCAAAGGATTTCTATCCCATATCTAATTAATTTTCAGGAAATCTATTTCCGAAATATTAATTTTAAAAAATCTCCAGTCAAGAAAAATATGTTTAAGCCTAGTGCAACTTTATGACAATCACATTGACTACTTTTTAATCGAAAGATTCAAATAGAATCAAGGTATAAATATTACACAGAAAATTTTCTTAAATAATACATTTCATTGCAATACAATATTGGGTCTTAAATGCGTTAAAATTAATTATTTAATAGATCGACAAACCAATAATGAGTTATAAAACCTTATAAGTTCATTTGATCACGTATTTTAAGATTGTGCAACAGGGTTATTTATTTTTTAAACGACATAAACCAGAAGGAAAAGTAAGAAGCGTGACTTCCGACGCCATATTCACACAAATAGTCGACATAAAGAAGCTGCGTTCCTTCTCCTCGCGATCCTCGCCCCGCGTCCCGAGATGAAACGCTGCTCGCGTCTGCGAGGCGCGGCCCGCGCTTGCAGTGTTTACCGGAGGTTGAAAGGCGAGTGTGAGGAGCCACGAAGGGGGGCGGCGGGCTCGTCTTCTCAGAAAGGTCGTTAAAATGACACAGGGGGTTGCATAGCGTCCGGTTGGACAACCTCTTCCAGTGAATATTCATTCCCTCTCCTCTCTGCATATAGTACGCTAACGAAAGTTGATGGTTTTGTATCATTATTACGAAAGCATCGTACCGAAACCACGTAAGTATGCTAGTGTTGGAAAGGGAATTACTTCTCGCTTCCTCATCGAACAGATTTTAAATGAAAAAGTAATAGGTCGCAGATACTGTTGTAGAGGGAAAGCAAGCATACACGTAACGCGTAACGTTCCAAGACAGTTATCATCGTGTGTAATTCCAAACGATAGGACTTTAAACACAAGATTGGCACGCGAGTTATGTTTATTATGCTTTAATCTTCAAAATGCGACCTTTGGGTGTCTCATTACATTTTGGAAGGGATATCTACTCGTTGTTAGTATGAGTTATCAGGAACGTTCAAAGTTGGGTACCTGTTTAAAGCAATTTTCACTTTTTATTCAATGATTTACAAATTGTGGAATGATCCCAATAGTCCAAATCATTTAAATTTTTTTAAATTCATTTCCTTGCTATTGTAAATTGTCTGCTCCTGTTGACTATTTATGTCAAACACAATTTCATTGAGACAGTATGTTATTGTAATTTATATAAATTATTTGCGAGGATTAAAGTGGATCATAGGGCATAAAATTCAAAAAGTAAAAACATAGCGAAATATTCTGAAGCTTTTGTAAATTTTAAAAATGAAAATGGCTACACGGCATGTTACTGCTTTGTTTATTTTCTCGATCATTTCTATTGCTTTTTAGAGGACGTAAAAATTAAGTAACATCAAATTGAAAGTGTTTGCAGTTCACAACATAATTAGTAGAAGAAATACGATTAGGTCATACGAGTTGCACTCGCATCTTGCCATCTGAGATGACGCTTCACAAGAACTTGCATTAATACGAAGTTCACGAGCTACGTCATCGTACCGCACATGTATATCGCTACACATGCCAGTGAGAAAACCAAACGTATACGTCACTAATCACTATAGGATAAAATCAAATAAATTGAAGATTCAATTCCTCTTGAGCTGATATCGATTATCGGATGGCCGAGGCCGTCGTGTCCTAGAGTGTCCTTCTTACGAGAGAGGCCCTACCGCGTTCCGCCGCTAACAAGATCGAACGCTGGTGTATATCCTGAAGCCATATCTACACCTTCGCCACCCCCACCCCCTCCGCCCGCACCAACCATTCTCTGAAAGCGCGTGCTCCACTCCCCCTTTCCCTTTCCCTTTCTCTCTCTCTCTCTCTCTCTCTCTCTCTCTCTCTCTCTCTCTCTTTATCTATCTCTATCTAACTGTCTCTCTCTTTACCAATCTCTATCTCTATATGTCTCTATCTATCTACCTATCTATCTATCTATCGATCGATCTATCTATCGATCTATCTATCTATCTATCTATCTCTTATTTCTCTCTTATTAGAAAGTAAAATGTCCCCTTCTTGTTTGAAGATGCACTTTGATCGGTACAAATCAAATTAATCTGGTTCGTATCGATCAAATTAATTTGGATCATATATACCAGAAGAACATGAGATGCATCAGTATCATCTCCGACAAGCAACCACTCACAAAAGAACATTTAAGCCTAAACTGATGAATCCTTTTTTATGATATTTTGGAAAACTTGGTTTATTTATAGGGGTTTTAAAACTGCAAGCGTAAAATTATTTCAGTAGAAAACTATTCATGCAAAACAACATAACCTGCAACAACCTGATGATCATACACTAGAAGCAATCTTTTGTTTTTTCGGAAAGAATTGTTGCTCTCAAGCTCCCCTCCCCCACCCCTTTGCTACGTCTCTTGCCAGGAATGTGAGTTGAATCAATGAGTTTACTTGATAAATGTTATGAACGTTTATGACAAATCAGTATGAATCCGTAGTTCCGCAAGTCAGCGAAAAAATACTTCTAATCCGAATATACTCTTGAATAGAGCATCCATCTAATTCAATTTCAAGAAATGGAATTTGGGGATATGTAACAAATCGACAATCACAGGAATGAGTAACAATTATTTGAGAATGAGGACCAGCGTGTGCATTAAAGTTAATATATGCCTTTTTTTAATATTCTATTCAAATATTTACATTAATGTACAAATTAGAATTGGAATATCGCTTTTATTCTTTCATGGCGTTGCCTTTATGGTCCCGGCATATTTTTTTTTAAAAATTGCGACCTAATGTGAGATTTTACAAGTGTGTCACTAACTAACAACATTTGCAACTCTTTTGAACGAAAATGTTATTTAAATGGAAATGTCAGGAAATAAAGCCGTTACAAATCATTTTTATTTCAGGATGATAAGACTTTTCTATATAAATGACTATCACTGAATTGTCCTATTTTTTTAACATTTTAATTTCAAAAATATCATCTGAAGTCAAAACAATTCATTGAAAGTTGTCTCTATGAATTCGAGCAGCTGATATTTAATAACTGATATTATGGTGACGAGTGAATTGATATATCTTCTCATCGAAACTGAAAATACTTAATTTCATAAACACTACTTCACAGTACACAGAAACAATGTCCCTGCAGTAGGAACACGAATAACACTACACCGCCGTTTGGGAGCATCACTGCCATGCAACCGCCAATCAGGAGCGCCTGCAGGGTGGGCGGCACTCACCATGGCTGCGGCCGTTCCTTGACAGAAGAGGGTCGAGGAGCGCGGAGTCGTCTGCTGCCGCGACTGGTGCCGGGCCCAGACTGGCGGACGCGCCGCCGGCGCCGCCCAAGTCACCGGGCACCGCCGGGGCTTCCTGATCGCATTACGCCTCGCCCCGCCCCCCGCCCCTCGCCGGCCGAGGCTGTTGGGACAACACAAGCTATATTTGGAGGCGGTCGTGGTAGCTTCAAATGTGATTATTGTTTATTGAAGATGTGACGTCCGCTTTGCTCCATATTCCCCGACGGCTGTTTTTCTCTCCCTTGCTATTCTTCTTCCGTCGGCAGAGCTTGCAGCGGATGTTCTCCAGAGGCGGAAAAGAACCCAGCTCCAAAGCTCCATTCGCATAAGGCTTCCTCCGTGGTGCATTTGCTATGAACAAATATCTTACAACAGGGATTCTCAACCTTTTCTTCGACCTCTCTTAAGACAATTGTTTGTTTCATCGGCCTCCATACGTTTTCTCAATAATATACAGCAGCCATAATTATGACACACACATGCCTTAAAGATAACAATTTCATACATCAATATTCTTGTAAATATCTCCACTTTCAATAATCGAAAATGGTTCCACTTTTGAGTAGTTGAATTTATAATCCTCTTTTTATGCATTGGCTGCAAAACGTTTTTTGAGTATTGACCATAACATTTCTCCAGTGCATATTGCACAGTGTTCTCTCTGTGCGATATAGTATCGTTGTGGACACAAAGTTATAATTTCTTCAGTTTTCTGAACATCCTAACTTGTAGGAAAAAATGACAGATACGAACGAAGGGGAGCGAATTTATAATGTATGAATTATTATAGTTTTTTTGCTTTATATCAGAGTACAATTAATTGATTTCATTATTTTTTGTAACTAATGGGATCTTGATTGTACTGATCAGGCACGTCGGTTCATATTCGGCTATTGATTGACCCCCAACCGACCCGTTCATTATCATTGGCCCCCCTTCATTGCCCCCCCCCTTTCATCAACCACCAGGGGGTCTGTACCAATCTCGTTGCGATCTCCTATCTTACAATGCAGTGTCTGCATTGTAATTATATTTGGACCAATTTTTCTCAGTTTTTTGAAAAGCATTAAGTTACTACGGGGAGATCCAACGAGGTGGGTTTGGTTTTATAAGCCCCCCCCCCTATCTCCATCTTAGAAAGGTTTGTACGTATTGCGCATTCATTTTATTTTACATAGATTATTATTTAATATGATTAAACATACATTAAATATAATTTAGTATTATGTCATTTAACATTTGTTTATTACAAGATATATTTAAGGACACAAATGATGGTTTTTTCTAAAAAATGCTGCATTAAAAAGAGAATGACACTGTAGATTTGTAGGAAAATAAATAAATAAGCATTCTTTTTTATATAAAAGAAAATAATAGTTTGAAAAAAGAACCTACACAAAATGACAAAATTCTCCACCTTCCAAGGAAAACTCCATCGAAATCGGTTTAGTCCTTTGAGGACAGAGAAAAATCGACATTACCATTGACGTTTTTCTTAAAAAAACTTTTTTTCCAAGAAGTGAGATTTTGAGATACTATTACTGTAGCTAAAGGCTACATTTCCTGACAGTGTTGCTGTGAAAAAGTCTACTTCTGTCCGTAGTTATTAGCTCCGAAAGTTTGAGTGATTCTTTTAAACGTATTGGTTAAATAAAGTTTGGACAATTCAGAAAATGTACATTAAAATAATCAAAGACTTTGTTGACATGACAAGAGAGGGCTAGATGCATGGTTGCGGGGGCGACAAGAGTGCATCGAGTTGAAGTAGTAACCAGAGAGTATATATCATAGTAATAACCATACAACAAGTGATCTTTAGAACAGATTGTAGGTGAAAAGGGACCCTTTTTTAAGAGATAAATTTAGGATTGAAATAAAGTTGTGATTTTTCCAAATAATAACAAGAATTCCGAAAAATGTAGTGGAATAATTACCTGTAGAGAAAAGAAAAAATGTACGACGAACAATAATTTGGTCCAACGAATAATTAACAATATTAAAGAATGGACTTTTTAGTATAAAAAACAGGAGGAAACAGAAATATGGGGGGAAATTAAACTTTTAATAATTGGTAATTTTAAAATATTTGAAAATTGAAAATATAAATTATCTTAGTGTTTTAATGTGAGATATTATGAGCAGATGTAGGAAAATATATAGTTTCTATTTAGTAAACCAGTTCATTAAATAAAAGTATCTGAAATACACGCCTTAAATATAATATGTAATGTGTGTAATAATGACTTTTAAATAGAATAAACTCCTGATGTGTGGAAAAGTTTGTTAATAAAAAGTATCCATCACTCAAAGCACAGTAGTCAGTCATTGTGTGTATAATTAAGGAACAATGACCTCAACATTGATATTAATGTAAGATTGTATCACCCCTGAAAGCAAGTAACGCATCCTCATTGAAACGCACGACTTTAAGAATTGCTTTACTAGCTGCGGAGCAAGATCAGATTCCTTATTTAGCCAATCCCATTCACTCAAGGAATTGTCTGAGAACTCAAATTACCCCAGTTCTGTTCACAGCATTAACTCATTGAACTTCTGGTACCCCATCTTAGATGACAGCAAGAGGAGAAAGTTACCAAGTATTTGAAATTGCTGGAATTTTATATGAAATATATTCAAATCCCAATTACATATATCACATCAATTACACCAATCCAACCTATTCCTTGAAATAACATGTCGACTTTTTTTTACTTTAAGGACGCTTTTCAACAACTGGGTCATAAGCGACCACGAGAATCAATTTATTATTTACACAAGAATATACATTTTATACAGTTTTGCCATTATACAATTACATACAAGCAGATAAATGGTCAAAATGTATTAATATTGTGGGTACTTACATAATGAGAATGGATACGCATATTTATTTATTTACATTAGACAAGTCTTTGATATTAACAACATGTTTGAAGGATTATTGTACATAAGATATAGGTAAAGGAGGGTCTTTCTATTAAGGTATCAATTTTTGATGTTTTTAAAAGTCGTAAGACTTTTATACATTATTTTGGGGGAGGAGAAGGAATTATATATAGAGTTTTTTAAATTTAAGGACTGTCTTATATGGGTTAGTTCAGGGCACTCCAGAATAATATGGAATGTAGATACTATGGATCCACATTCAGGACAGGGTAATATGTCAGCTTTTGCTATTAGGTGAATTTGTGAGAGATTAAAGTGGTCAATTCGTAATGTGGTAATTTGGACTTGTTGGAATCTAGTGAGTTGGAGTTTAGGGAGGGCGGGTTCAATGACGGATTTCCTTACGAGATGAAGGAGAAGGTAGTCAGCCATTTTTCATTACACTGTTTCTTAACCATATTTTTAATATCTAGTTTGATATCGGAGAGAACTCCTCCCTTCACACTCATGTCTTTTGTTGGCAATGAAGTTGCTTCTTTAGCCACTTTATCTGCCTTTTCATTCCCTTCTATACCTTTATGTGCTGGTATCCAAACAATAGAGATGAAGATTCCGTTGTTTTCTTGTGTAAATAAATGTTCTTGGATTCTTTGAATTATGGGATTTTTAGAAAGCTTGTTGGCTATTGCATTGAAGGTAGCCATAGCGTCTGAGTGAATCACTATGCGGTTTTCTCCATTTTGGGAGACTAATTCAATGACTTTCAGAATGGCTCAGGCTTCACAGAGAAGTTAGAAAAATATTTTGGTAACCTGAATTTAAAGGTATTGAGTGGGATTGTAGATACAATTGCACAACAAACTTTGTTTTCATGTTGGTCCATCTGTATACAGTTTTTCTAAATCATGATAGTCTTCATAAAGATAATTCAGATGCGATGAAATTATTTTTGAAGAGATTAAGGATTTTGGAGTCTGTGCAGTCATTGTATTAACGTCAGGTTTAAAGGATTGCCAATGAGGGAGGTGGTGAATCCTTCTCTGTAGAATGTGAGGAGTTTCAATATTAAATTCATCTTGATAAATTGGGATTCTTTCTCTCAGTGGTTTTGGATACTTCACATGGATTGAATGGTAATCTGTTTTAAAACGGCTGAAGATGTATTTGAAGATCGGATTAGTTGAGGGATTTGAAGTTGAGTAGCCAATTTTAGACATAGCTGCAAGTCGAGGGGAAGTAGTCCTGCTTTTACAATAAGGCTGTTGATAGCGCTTGATTTAAAGGCTCCTAAGCTTATACATGCTGAATTTATAATAGGGTCTAGCGTCTGTAATTTGTTAGCTGAACTGTAGATAATAGCTCCATAATTTAATTTGGCTTGAATAACAGAACAATAAGCATTAATTAAACATTTCCACTCTGCTCCCCACTATCGAGATGCTAATATCTATGTTCAGCCTGGTTTTGCATTAGGTCTTTAGCAGAGAAATGTGATTCTTCAAAGAGTGCTTTTGGTCGAAGGTCTTGCCCAATGTTTTACAAGCGTATGTACGACGTATTTGGTGGTTTCCAATAAAGAGAATCGAATTTTCATTTAAAAGTTTTGAGCTTTTAGAGATTACAATAAATTTCGATTTAGTTCTTGAAAGGGAGAAACCTGAAGAACTTGTCCCATGTTTGCATTTTGTTTGAGGTTCCTTGGTTTATTTTAGTTGTTACTCGGAGATATTTGCCGCAGCATACAATGGAAATATCATCAGCAAAGAGAAATAATTTACTTGGAGCTTCTGTGATACTACTTATTTCATTTATTGCTTTAGAAAAAGGAGCACACTAATAACTGAGCCCTGAGAGAGGTCATTCATAATTTCCATGCATGTTGACATTTTATCAAAAAAACTTAAACGCAGATATCTATGTTGCATAAAATTTTTCAAAAAAGTCAGTAAATTGTCTTTAATATTCATTGAGATAAGATTACGTAGTAGTCGGGGTTTAAAAATCATTTTGTAAGCTTTCTCAATATCAAGCGAAACAACAATGGCATGCTGGTTAATTGCTAGTGCATCACTAATTTCTGTGTCGATTCTTATTAGATGGTCGTTGGTTGATCTATGTTGTCGAAATTTATTTTGGAAAGAGGATAGTAACATTCGTGTTTCTAGGAGCCATCTGAGACGGTTGCCAACCATTTTTCTAGTACTTTGCAAAGAGTACTTGATATTGGTCTTAAGTTACTGGTTTTAGGTGGATCTTTGCCTGGTTTCGGTGCAACAATTACAAGAGCTTCTCTCCATTGCTCAGGGAAGGATTGGGGGGACATCATCTATAAACACTTGAAATGGTTCAGGTAATTTATATTCATCATCCGGCGAAACAAATGGTTGACGGCCAAAACTAAGGACGTGGCTTAAGTTAGGGTTATCAAATCCAGCACGAAGGAAAGTTAACGGTTCTACAGTTCTAACAGCGAAAGTTAATAATGTTTCTTCTATCAGTTGATGAGGGATACTTGGACAAATTTGAGAGAATAATTATTTTGTTCCTAGAAATTAATGGTCTTATTGATTAGTCACAATGATGCTTTTATTGAAGACTAGATCATCTGCGATTTCCTTACTGAATAGATAAACACACAGTCTGTTATTCGAAATTTTCGAAGCAAACTTGATATGAGAGGGGTTAAGTTTGGTACATAACTTTTCAATAAATTCTACAATTAGCGCACTATTCGCCGAATCTATGATGATAGCATTTTCTTTCTTGGGATAGAGAGATTGCGTAGTAACTTTAGCATAATTAACTGTAGTCTTACTGTTCTGGTTTCCTGAAGATAGATGAACTTAAAAGGGCTCCATAATGGTCACAAAAAAAAGAAGAGACTCTTCACTTAGTTAAGCTATATCGCTTCACTTAAGAATAACTCCACTTCTACCATGTTTGACGTGTGACTGACTGACAAGCACTGAGTCGGTGGACGCACGCACAACGAGATTTTGCCCGGAGCGGACGGAGCGTCTGACCACCACGGCAGTCAGGACGCGACTGAAAATGTTGGCTTGTCTATTTTTCTGTCAACGTTTTATTTTCTGTTCAAAACTGTTTGCGGTGTGACCTTTGCCGGTAAATGTTGAATTAGTTTAGAATTGATGTCATTGATTGTTAGTCATTGAAATGATCCATTCATTTGTCTCTCCCTTTGGAAATTTTCACATGATGTTTTCGGAAAGATCTCTTCACATTATATTAAGCGTGATTGCTTTTCATAATTGATGGTTTTATGGTGTTCTTGTATTGACATCCAATGTGCATTTATATCGTTTGTCACGTTGCGTTTTTTTTTTTTTTTTGCAATGCGCCTTTTGTCTTCATTAATAACATTCCCATTGTATTTTCACGTATAAATATTAGTAATTCACCCTTCACAGTTTGAAATTAATACCAGTGTCATAGAATCTGACCATACTCGGATTTTGTTTTAAAAGGAATAATTTATCTATATGCGTTGACTGACCGGAAAAGTTAATGGGCTTTTCCCCTATCAATTTGTTACTGGTAATGAATTATTCCAGCAAAATGCCAGATACGAGATATGCATTGATTTATTTTGGTTGTAAATACGTTTCACTGTAACTCGTCTGTATCGAAGTGAAACTCACCTCGACCAAAAACCATATTTCAAGATAAATAAAGTTGAAGTCCTTTCTTTAAAATTTGTCTACTCAATATATTTTGCTAGATAGAAAGTAAAACTAGTTTCATTTTACACACATAGGTACTTTCTTTTCAAAACAATGAAGTGGAAGGATGGCTATTCCTGCACATTTTGACAGTTCTGTGAGTTAAAAAGAGAATTATTTTATAATTCAGTATTCGCAAACTCCAGGACAACATCAGTTTTACTAATCAAAGGAATAGAAAAAATGAAAATAAGTTAACATGGAAATAATGGACTTAGTTAATTTCACTTGTATACCGGCAAACTATAAAATGATAAAAATGTTTGTGATCTGATTACATTCACGATGACTCATTTCACCGAAACAACAGTTGAAGTCTGGAAAGCAAACGAGACGCCCGGGCAGCGGCTCTGCTTGACGTTTTAACGCGCAGGCCGCGTTGTGTAATTGTAGGGGCGCCGCAGGGGCCCTTTGAGCGCCTGGCGGCTGCGTAATAGCGCGCGTGCGACGTCGCCACAACCGCAGACTGCACCGCCCGCGCGATGGGCCGCAGACGCCCGAAGGGGCGCACGAAAAGCGGTGCTCCCGAAAACGGGAAACTAATACAAAAATAACTGCAAATCATGAAAAAAAAGTTGCTTTTCTTCATAAAATATCATATACTCGTATATGTATTTTTAACACGCCGTGCCGTATTTTGAACACAAACACCGTTTGTCACACTTCTTCTCGGAGTACGAAACAGCTAAACGACTCTGATTGGAATCCATTTACTTTTGTACAAGTAAGGTATTTCCAGTTATTTGATAATTAATTTATATTACTTTACTTCACGCATTGCGTTTCGATCACGGCGTGTTAAAACATACATAGGAAACGCAACACGGGCGCGAGGTGATTCCCACACTCGTCTCTTTGACGTCCTCGCTGTTCTCGGTCGACAAACTCGACTCGTGCGTGCATCATCCGTTTCGCGCCCTTGTTACCTAAAATACTATTTTGTGTCTCAAAGGAACAAGTGTCATTTCAATATATCACTACAAAAGTTCATTTTACTTGCTTTTCTTGCTTTCCTTGATTTTTTTTACACAAATTTATTTACTTTGATCGGTTGAAATGCGTACTTCGAATGCCAGACCATAGACTGCCCTCCGTTTTTTGCTGCCTTTTGCACCCACTGGCATGGTCCTCCGCGCGTGGTCGCGACCTTTCCGCTGCACGGGCCGCGCTCAGCC
>BOPP01000005.1:14912523-14947066 GCA_017312745.1 Gryllus bimaculatus | reverse complement strand
GATTCTTCCGCCCAGGAAGCCACCGGCCCAAATCTGCCTCTTTGGAGGGGGTGTACAGTGCCCCATGTACACTATGTTATCAAAAGTATCCGGTCACGTGGCTGAATATGACTTATCAGTTTTAACGCCCTCCATCGGCATTGCTGGAATTCAATTGGGTGTTGGCCCACCCTTAGCCTTGATGACAGCTTCCACTCTTGTAGGCGTACTTTCAATCAGGTTTCTTCAGGAAGGTTTCTTCGGGAATAACAGCCCATTCTTCTCGGAGTGCTGCACTGAGGAGAGGTATCGAAGTGGGTCGGTGAGGCCTGGCACGAAGTCGGCTTTCCAAAACATCCCAAAGGTGTTCGATAATATTCAATCAGGACTGCTCAGGCCAGTCCAATACAGGGATGTTATTGTCGTGTAACCGCTCCGACACATGCTGTGCAGTACGAACAGGTGCTCTATCGTGTTGAAGGATGCAATCGCCATCCCCGAATTGCTCTTCAACAGTAGGAAGCAAGAAGATGTTTAAAACATCAACGTAGGCCTGTGCCGTGAAAGTCCTACACAAAACAACGAGTGATGCAAGCCTCCTCCATGAAAAATACGACCACACCATAACACCCTTTTAGACGTGATCGGATAATTTTGATCGCATAGTGTACTTGTAGAAGATTGCCATCGGTTTTGTCTCTCGCACAGGTATATTGGTTTGCGAAATTTAGTTTAGAGTCTAATTGCATGGACAGATATCATTATTTCTTTAATACACACTGACGACTATGAAAGTTTCAATATACATTGCGATTACGTTATCTGCATTTGTCAAATGTGTTTGGTGAAAAAGGATTGCTATGCTTTGACGGTGTAGCAAACTATAAGGAATATAATCGAGAATTATTCAAGTACATGTAAACACTGGAACTCTTTAAAGAAATGTATACACACAATGTACAAAATTTTTATTATGCTCTAGATTATCAAATCTAGATAATTCGGATTTCTGACGTCAGATATATTCATATGATTAGAACTAATAAATGAACCGGCATATTTTGCAGAATCTATCATATAAATATGAAATTTTATATAAATATGTGTTTCACAAAAAAATGTAAAACTGGAATGATTGCTCCCAAAAAACATAACATAGATGCTATTCAAAATGTTATCCAAAAATGTTTTTTATAAAAATATACAAGATTACTTTGGAGAAATATGCAACTTAACAATGATAAAATTTCATTGTTAAAATCAAAGTATCAAACAAGTGGCAGAGAGCAGAGAACTAAAACTGTCTACGTGTTGATCTGAAGCATTTAATGGAAGTGTAACGCGAGAGAATAATTAATTAATGGAGACTATTACTACAAATGATATTTTAACAACTTTTGAAATTTGAAATTGTGTAATGCCCCAAGAGAGTGGTTGTTTATTTTACATTTAACTACGTAATGTAAACTGTTTGCTAAACCTTCGCCTGGTTTTCTTCATATGAACGATATTTATAAAGGTAAGCTGGAAATTGATGTTAATTGCATCTACGCGAGAATGTATTTGGTGTACAATGAGTGAAGTACACCGGGGACTTGTGCTATGATGCGGCAAGGTGGGGCAAGGCGGTAAGGTGAGACAAGACGGAGCAAGGCCGAGTGAGGCGGGGATGGACTAAAATAGAGAGGAGTGAGCGAACAGTGCGGAGATAAATAGAAGCCCTGTCGTATAATGAGAATTTAATACCTTAGCAACGCGGGGCACTTCAGTTTGATATCAACAGATTAAAATACATCTTCAATCAAAAAAACGGAAGTTTTATTACACTTGTTGTTTTTAACCTAATCAGGGGAAGAAGAAGCAGTTATTGGTGTTAGTGTGAAGCATCTTTAAAACACAATTTGTGCAACGCCATGTAGACCAGATATTTAACACAAATTTGTAATAAATTCCTAAGCAATGCCGTATTTCTTAAGCTATAAGCTTAGTACTTTATGAAAAAGTAATGATCAAGCAGTAAATAATTGTTAGTCTACCGCCTTGTCCAGGGTCGGATTGAAGTATGGGGCCCCCAAGCACACAATTGTGTTGTCCCCTCCCCCCCGTAAAATAGCCCCATCTTTATTAAATGAAAAACTTATTTTAATACAAGTACTTTCTGTGCAAATTAAAATGAAAACTAATATTTTGTTAAATAAAATTGCACATATATTACACTTATTACATTAAATACATTTTATGTTGTTATGCAGGTTTTTCCAAAACGCGGGGCCCCATCCCCCAAGCAACAGCTTGTCCTGAAGCGCAAACGCAGATTCGGCTTGCGTGTGCGGAGTGTGTTTGGCGCACTGTGAGGGCGGCGGGGGCGGTGCGGAGACTGGGGAACCCGAGCCCCACCTGCACGCGCCCACAAAGGGGTTCCGGTGTCGGGTGGAGGCGATGCGGGAGGCGGATCCGGGCGGGCGCGGAGCAGGCGGCGCGGGGGAGGGGTCACTGGGTCGCCCGCCGCGGGCAATTGCACTGCTAATTATTTAATGGGCCGCGAGGCGCGCGCTCAGCAGCCAAGCGCTCCGCGGACGCGCAGGGGTGCACAAGGCGCAGACGCCACCGACAGACGTTCGTTCGAAATCGAACTCGGAGTGAATACACCGGCAAAGGTGGCTCAGGGCATCAATTGGTGTCACTGCAGAGCCTCTGACCGGGAGGTCCTAGAGTTCCGCCAGTGCTCGAATTATAGCTAGATCGAATTCAGTCGCTGTCTCGAGGAGAATTCTAGCGGTTGGCTGCTCTGATTTCCGTGGTTTCTCCGATCAAGAGTAGGCGAATGACGGAGCAGTGTCCTAACCAACGGGCTGTGGACCACGCGCGATATTTTCTTCCTCTTCTTTGTCCTTTCATCACCTCTTATATGTACATACACTTACGTACACTACAGTACCACACATGTCGGGAGACTAAATCGCTTGAGCTTGGCCCGTCTGCACCGCCGCGGCGGTGCCACGCTGGTGGAAGATACGAGGTTGGGCAAAATCCTACGTAGGTCGGCGCCGGATCTTGCCATACAGCGAGGGTAAGATCACCACCACCACCTCCTGCGATAAAACATGCACTACGCTTACGGAAATAATGACCTTAGTAGTTGACGCGTCCGGAATCTCTAATCAATCAATCTCAATCCAACATGTTCAGTAGTGAATAGTTTTGACGTAAAATGTCACATACTTTGGTCAATTAGAAGGAAGGAAAAAGTCGTTTGTAAAACAGAAATTGATGCGTTCTCGTGGCAAAAAGCCTATCGGCAAAAATGTAGTATTCAGAGAAACGCAATTGGAAGTTTGTACCAGAATTTGTATTTAATATCATTGACAAGTTAAAAAAAACTGAACCAGTGGTCATTGAATTAATACCGTCACAAAGTAAGTATTAAGTCATTATTGTGACTCACACATATTTCAACATATTACAACATGATTTTATAATTGTACTTCAGTGCCCTTTTTCCCACGAACACAAAATTCTCTCAACAAAATGTGGAAAATAATAGTTCGATGCAATACAAAGTGCGCAGGAAAATAAATAAATGGAACATGATTCAAGACAATATTCCAATAATAATAATAATAATAATAATAATAATAATAATAATAAATAATAGACAATGAAACAATACAGCAACTTACGATTAAATTACTTTCCGGACAGACAACGGTGCACTCCTAATGCCTCAAACTGATTGTGTGTATCATGGAACTATGAATACGTGGAGGTGGCTTTACCACCTCTGCCTTCCGCAAGTGAAGCCAGTCCGCTATATTGGCCTGCCCTAAACGTCAAGCAAACTCGGCAGTAAATGGGTATTAGGTAGTACCCATGTTTTAATGGAATTTAATAATCTTAGGAATATTTTAGGATATAATAATTAAAACGGAGAAGTTTCATTGTGGGGGCACTGTAAAATTATTTCAGTGATTGAAAATCAAAATAACCTCAAACTTATAACAAGAATATTGAACTTCGTATTAAATGTGCTTCTTTTGCCTTTGAATTTATCACATGATATCTCACAAAAATGTTATGCAAATGAATACAAACTTAACACTGCTGACATTCTGAAGTAACATGTGATGCACAAATTATTACGAAATATTCTTAGAATTAGTGTTGTCACAATATTCCAGGTCTTGCTACCATACTAACGGCATGATTTTAAAAATACATTGTATTATCGTACTGTTACTTTTTTATTTCACCATTTCCTTTCACAAACATTAAATACCTTCGTCCGAAATCAAAAAAGCGAGGTCCTAAAGTTTAAAGTTTGAAGAAGAGTCAGAAATACAATTTAATGGATGAAAACCAGAACGGTATAAATGATATTTTATAAAATCTGAGAAAGATGTTTATTTAAGTCCATATCTCTGTAAAGTGCTGGTGCTTTGTTTCATCATTGAATCCACGGCATTTCATCGCATCCTTTTCCACGCGCTCCTGCGGCACTACCCAACGGCCAGATTTGTGAAGGAACTAGAGCAATGGTAGGGTTTAGAACGCTTTACAAGGGATTGGACTAGTCCTTGTAAATCAGGCGGGGATTGTTGGGAGGTTTCAGAGAATCGAACTCGGACCTCTTTGATGAAAAGCAAGTGACTTCATTTTGAGTTATTAATAGCATGACAACTATTTCTTCTTAAATAGATGTACTACTTATGTTTTCCATCACCATTTTGAAGTTTTCGAAGGGAGGAAAACAGGAAGAAGTGTTAACAGTATTAGATGAGACATTTAAAATGCATGTTTTTTTTAACAAGTAACTGCTGGACGCGAATAAATGCGCTTAATAGACGTTTTCCTCTTTTGGACTGAGGGTCCGACCTTCACCAAAGATTTCATATTTTACCTCTTCGTATGCGACCGCGCTTACATGGGTCAACTTTGCCAAGACCCTGAAGTGACTCTGATGTGAAGTAGGCCGAAACCGTGCAATTAACAATTATGATCCATTACATTTCATAAACGAAAATTATTTTATATTATTTTATAAACGACCAATTTGTTTATACACACTGTGTTAACTAATAGTTACATATTTAATTTTCATAAAATATTTCACCATCACTTCGACAATCAAAATATGAAGAATATGAATTTCTTCATTTTAACACCATGCCTGCTAATCTGCGAAATGTTATGAGAAAATTACTATAGCAAAATGGCTCTACTTTTTGCTCTTCTTGTGGCAGCGTTCAATGAACTCGAAGAGGATATCTATTGTAATTAATTTAAATGAAAATATTTACAAAATCAATAGGGTAAGATAAAATATTGTATATAATCCGTGGTAAATAGACCGTTTTTTTCTCGTTAGAAATTATGGGACTCGCGACAAAGCACTCAAATAATAATAATAATATCACATACATATAATGATCTGTTTTTGCTACTTGTAATATAATTGACAAATTTTTTCCAGAGGTTTATACTTTCAATATAATTAATGATTAATAGGCCAAGTACAAACATTAAATTTCATTAATCACATCACTCGAAATTCAATTAATATTATTTATTAATTTTCATTTTAACTTGCTCATATTCACAGTTTATCCAAATACACGTAAACCTATTCCAAAGTCTTAATAAAAAGATTGATAATGGCAAGAGTGTATAACAAATATATTCTTTAAGAAACAATGTAGAGTTTTTCATATACGATCGTCCGCAAATTAAACACAAATATTCAATGTATTAGCACTCTTAACATACTTTACAGCACAAGATAAATTCTGCAATGAAAAAAACAATAAACATCCGTTAGCGATAACTGAGTATTGCATCGATGATTAACAATAAACTATCTAATTAAATAAGAATATTATATATTTGATTGAAGAATAACAAATATCCTTGCAGTATCAATAATAGTATTGTAAAGTGGAAAATGCCAATATAAAACCTTTTCGGAAACGGTTATGTTTCACATTTATATACATTTGCGTCTAACATTTCCAATTGAGACGGTTTTCATAACCAGTGAGCATGGAGATCAATTATTCAAGAGACCCCGTACAGCGTCTGCCTTGGCGTAATTCAAGGGCACCTTTCCCCAGATGTCCCGAGCGTTCTTCTCGGCGCCGTTCTTCAACAGCAAGAACACCACGTCGACGGTGGGGTTGGCGGCGGCCATGTGCAGCGCCGTGCTGCCGTCCCTGCTCCTCGCGTTGAGGTCCGCCCCCTTGTCGATGAGCACGGCGGCCACGTCGGCAGAGCCGGTTTTGGCGGCGACCATCAGGGGCGTGAGCGCGTCGCTGGTCGCGTCGTCCACCTGGGCGCCGGCCCTGAGCAGCGCCGACGCCACGTCGGGGGCGTTGAGCTGAGCTGCGATGTGCAGCGCCGAGTGGCCGCTGCTGTTCTTGGCGTGCACGTCCGCCTCGCCCCGCAGCAGCACGGCCACGGCGTCGGCGGAGCGGCCCCGGGCGGCCGCGTGCAACGGCGTCCACGCCGCGTCGCTGCGCGCGTTCACGCTGGCGCCCTGCTTCACCAGCAGGCGGATCACGTCGACGCCGTTGCCTTCGGCGGCCCAGTGCAGCGCCGAGCGCCCGTCGTCGCTACGCTCGTTCACGTCGGCGCCCGCGCGCAGCAGCGCCGTCACCACTTTGACCGAGCCCTTCCACGCCGCCCACAGCAGCGCCGTCCGCCCCATGTTGTCCTTGGCGTGGATGGCGGCGCCTCGGCGCAGCAACAGGGACACGATCTCCGCTTCGTCTTTCATGACGGCCAGATGCAGCGCCGACCACCCCTTGTCGTTCTTCGCCTGGACGTCCGCCTCGCCGTCCAGCAGCTGGTTGGTGATCCTGACAGTGTCCTTCTCGTTGCGGCAGTTCCACACGACGCAGTGCAGCGCCGTCCAGCCGTACACGTTTGTGGCGTTGACGGCCGCCCCCTTGTGCAGCAAGGCGGCAAACGCGTCGACCGCTCCGGCCGCGGCGGCCAAGTGCAGCGGCGTCCACTCCAGCTCGCACTTGGCGTCGATGTCGGCTCCGTGCTGCAGCAACAAGGCCATGGGCTCCAGGGCGTTGCTCTCCGCCGACAAGTGCAACGGCGTGCGCCCTTCGTTGTCTCTCGCGTGGATGTCAACGTCCTTCTGCAGAAGCAGGTTCATCACGTCTGCAATTCCTTTGTGAGCCGCCCAATGCACCGCGGTTCTCCCTCTGTCATCCCTAAGATTGACGTTAGCACCTCTCTCTAACAACACACTAACTACACCGACGGCATTGCTGATTGAGGCTTCGATGAGCGGGGTCGTATCGTTGTGCCCGCGAACATCGACACTGATTCCTTTCTCGAGGCACTCCATCACGATTTCGACATGCCCTCTTCTCGCCGCCCTCAGCAGAGCTTCCGCTTTCTTGTCCACCGACGTCGGCACGTTTCTCTCCTCCGCCGCGGACAGATGTCCGAAGAGCAGTCGCTGCACAGCCTCCGTGTGCGTGAGGTCCAGGGGCCTCTTCCCGTCGCTGTCCTTGGCGTTCACGTTCGCCCCGCTCTTGAGCAGGCGACCGACGACGTCGGCGTTTTCGCAGGCGGCGGCGCGGTGCAGCGGCGTCTGGCCGTCGCCGTCCGCGGCGTGCACGTCGGCGCCGTTCTGCAGCAGCAGCGTGACGATGTCGTCGGTGCGGTTGGCGGCGGCGAAGTGCAGCGCCGTGCGTCCGACGTCGTTCCTGGTGCGCACGTCGGCGCCGTGCTCCACGAGCACGGCCACCACGTGCACCGCGTGGCTCTCGGCGGCCAAGTGCAGCGGCGTGTTCCCCACCTTGCTCCTCGCCTGCACGTGGGCGCCCTCCCGCAGGAGCAGCCTGGCCGCGTCCGCGCTGCCCTTCAGGGCCGCGAAGTGCAAGGCCGTGTGCTCGTCCGCGTTCTGCGCCTCAACCGACGCGCCGCTCTTCAGCAACAAGGCGACCACGTCCGTGGCGCCGTTCAGGGCCGCCATGTGCAGAACAGTCATCCCTTCCTGGCTACTCGCGTTCACGTCGCCGCCGTGCTTGGCAATCTGGCTGACGATGGAGACGATTTTGTCCGAGGGACCCGCCCAGGCGACGCCGTAGCAGGCGGCGCTGTGCAGCGGCGTGAACCCCGTGTTGGTCCTCGCGTGGACGTCCGCGCCCTTCTTCAGCAGCGTCGACACGACGTCGGCGGAGCAGGCCGCGGCGGCCGAGTGCAACGCCGTCCACCCCGAGCCGCACTTGGCGTTGACCCTGGCGCCCTGCTGCAGCAGCAGTCGCACCACGGCGTCGCTGCGAATGGCGCAGTGCAGCGGCTTCCTGCCCGCC
This sequence comes from Gryllus bimaculatus, assembly GCA_017312745.1. Lineage (NCBI taxonomy): Eukaryota > Metazoa > Arthropoda > Insecta > Orthoptera > Gryllidae > Gryllus > Gryllus bimaculatus. Next base: position 14,938,760 of record BOPP01000005.1, on the reverse strand, counting down.
TCGTCCTGCGCGTGCACGTCCGCGCCGTGGCGCAAGAGGAGCGACACCAGATTTTCCGATTGCGCCGACGCCGCGTGGTGCAGAGGCGTCTGCCCGTCCTTGTCTCGGTCCTGGACGTCCGCGCCCTTCGCCAGTAGCAAGGCGACGACGTCCACGTGGCACTTCTCCGCCCCCAGGAGGATCGCCGTCCAGCCGTCGTTGTCTTTGGCGCTGACGTCAGCGCCGTTTTGGAGAAGCAGAGAAACAATGTCCCCGCAGCCCATTTCAGCGGCAAAATGCAACGGCAGCCGGCCCTTGTTGTTCTTCGCGTGCACAGCGGCTCCGTTTCTCAGTAGGAAAGCCGCCATGTCCAAGTGGCCGGCTTCCGCTGCGGTGAGCAGCGCTGTCATTGCCGAAGGCCCCGGCGTGTTGACGTCGACGCCTGCGGCCAGAAGCGCTTGCACGTCTTTCTCGCGTCCCCTCCTCGCGGCCTCCAGGAACGGGATGACCCGCGGGTCGTGGACTGACGCGGTGCCCTGGCCGGTGACCCTGGGCTCCGAAGGCGATCGCAGAGCCCCTTCCGCTTGCACCCCGCTGTGCACGCTCGCCACGTCGGGGGCGGAAACGGTTCTTCTCGCGGAACTCATCTTCTATCGTGAATACCATTGAGGATCCTCGACCTCACCTCGCTGGAAAATTGAAATAAAATAATGCAGTACTTCTTCTTTCAGTGTAAAGTCTAAAACGAAAGTCAAAGCTCTACAGGGAGTTTTCATGAAATGGAGAGTATTAACCTGTATCAATATACAGATTTTTAGGTACTTCAAACAAATCCATGTAATGCGTAATTTATGTCGTGTTTTTTATTACAAAAAATGTCTATATATCACATAAATTTTCAGGAATTATTAAGAAACAATGTAAAAGCCCTTCATTTCTCAGTAAAACAAGAGTGAGCAGAACTTTTTTTATACCAAACTTCAATAAGACGACCTGAATTCTTACAAAGAAAAATTGATAATCAAATGTCATGCCTTCCTGTTTAAATGAAAATGGATTCCTTCTACTGAACTCGGGGTACTGTACTCCATTCTTAAATCTTCTTTGAAATATTTTCAAAAATGTCGTTTAGACTTAATGCAAAGTACCCGGACAAGTTAAAGTCCGTTCTAGGGAACCATAGCGGTTGGGAAATATCAAATTTAATGAAAATCCTGTGCACGGTTTAGATGCGTTGGGTTGTAGTCAAAAGGTATCTGACCCAGGAAAAAATCCCAGAAGTTTGTTCTCAATGGTTCTATATGTTTTTGATGGTGCTGAATCCGAATTTGAGTTTGCCATCTCAGAAAAGGTCGGCTTTATAGAAAAAATTGCCAAAAAACTATCAATTTCGAACTTTTTAAAAAGTTTTGCTTAGATCTTCAAAACTTTGCGTTTTATCGAAACAATTGTTATTTACCAAATTAAAGTATATAAAATTTCCTACAAAATTCATAATTGAACTTCATATATTCGACAAATAGTTTACGCGCTAGAGCGCACTTCAAAAAGATTATTTGTTGGGCCTTTGGCCAAAGCGGGGGAATAGCCTTCCAGCCATCCTATCTCGCGGCCGCACTTTAGTTTCACTTTAACATGCTTCAAAATAGCTATTGTGAGCAAATAATTGGCGACGTTAAAATATTAACACTCTGATATTCACAGAATCAGTAGGAATGTATTTGCTCGCCCAGAGTTTCTGGAAATCCTTGAAACATACAACATAAGTCACATGTGCTGTAACTATTTTTGGATGTGGAAGAAAATTACCCTTAACCCCCACTACCTCCTTAACCCATGGCCGCAAGGCAGGAACATCTTCGGCAGGCCTGAGCCCGTTCACGAGCGGGAACTTTGTTGGTGTTATTGTCGACATATGATTGAAATAAGGTCCAGTCAGCTTCGGAACTAATCCACTTCTGAGTGCGGGTGATAGAGTATGGTTGAAAATCAGATAGGTGAATAAACAATGGGTAATGATCGCTGTCATAAAGATTATTACTGGAAAACCAAGAAATACGAGTTCCAATCTCGTTGAATGAAAATGTCATATCAATAACACTGCCTTTTGCACATCTAGTTGAAAAATAAGTATCATTGCCCGTATTATGAAGAATAATATTATCATTCTTGTCAAGCCATTCCTCAATGATTATGTCCCTTCGATCTGTACTAGAAAATCCCCACAGTACATTGTGGCCATTAAAATCTCCCATGGTGATAAATGGTTTTGGGAGTTGCTTAACAAAGTCATCGTGTTCAGTGATGTTTATATCTCGGCTATTAGGTAAATATAAGTTACAAATTGTGACAGTGAAGTTCATTTTAATTCTAATTGCAGTTGCTTCCAGTGGCGTTTGAAGAGGAGCATTATGTAAGAAAAATTCTGGTTTAGTATAAATTGCAACGCCACCACGGGCAATGTTGAAATTATTTCTATTACAAAATATAGATCTGTATCCAAACAATGAACCACAATTTTGAAATTTAAAGTTTGTTTCTTGAAAGCATATTATTTTTGGTTTGAATTTGTTAATGAGAAGCTTGATGAATGGTTTTCTTGCAAAAAAAACCATACAATTCCATTGAATAATGTACATTGTAAAAGGCTCTGAACATTAGTTTATTTTATATTCAACTTCACTAAAATGGCAATAATGGAGAAGGTTAATGATCACTACTCTTCTGAATCCTTCTCTAGATACAGAGGATCTCTTTTCACATTCATAAACTAAGCAATCAAGTTTTTTGTAATACTTTGAGGCATTACTTACTTTCACACCCTCCCGGTTCGTAAGAATTGTGAACAGCTCTTAACATTGCTGTTAAAGCTGTAAAATCATCTGTGAATTCTCTGGCAATTGCTACAATACAGTTATTATTTTTCGTTCTGTCAAAGAAACTTTGGAGTTGAAGTATATTTAGTGGGTAGTGGGAATTAGGAGATTCTAAGATTGTTTTAATTTTGGACCACGACTGATCATCAACATTTTCAAAAGAGTTTTTAGCTATTTTCTTAATTTTGGAGGGTTGTTTCATTATTTTTTCTGTAGTTTCAGTAGTTTTCCCTTCCATGTCAGAGGTTTCCGAATTACTGTCAGGGAGTTCATTCTCGCTATCTTGGTTGCTAACCATTTCTGCATTCGAGCTTACAGTAGATAACGGTCACTTTAATCTGACGGGGTGACAGGCAATGTCAACTTCCATTGAGTTTCCTTTCGAGGCAACAAGGTTTTCTCACGGCTGACTCAAAAGGAGGGGGGTGGTAGGTAGCGGGGGGGGTGAAGCTGTCAAGGGCAAGGTTAAGGCTAAAATTTTCATTAACCTTATCGCTTATTCGGGAAGTGTAGGTTCAAATACTTTGGGAGGAACATTAGAATTAAAAATAATCTCATTAGTTGATTCTGTGATTACTACTGCCGTAGGGAGAAGTAGGGTATTAGGTAATTGGGAATTACATGGATTTTGGAAGTTTTTAGCAATATGGGCCTGATTTTAACATAAAAACAAATAGGAACATCAGAGGTTACAAATATTCAGAGGGGGACATCATCTACAAACGCTCGAAATGATTCAGGTAATTTTGTTCATCATCAGGTGAAACAAATGTTTGACGGCGAAAACTGAGGACTGGCTTAATTTGGGGTTATTACATCCAGCACGAAGGAAAGTTAACGGTACTACAGTTCTAACACCTAACAACGCACAATCTGTTGTCCGGTATTTTCAAAGCAAACTTGATAAGAGAGGTTAACTTTGGTAGATAACTTTTCAATAAATTCTACAACTGGCGCACTATTTGCCGAATCTATGATGATAGCATTTTCTTTCTTGGGAAAGAGATTGCATAGTAACTTAAGCATAATTAACTGTAGTCTTACTGTTTTGGTTTCCTGACGATTGATGAACTTGAGAGGACTCCATGATGGTCACGAAAAAAAGAGACTTTTCACTTAGTTATGCAATATCGCTTCACTAAAGAATAACTCCACTTCTACCACGTTTAACGTGTGACTGGCAAGCACCGAGTCAGTGAACGCAAGCACATCGAGATTTTGCCCGGATCGGACGGAGCGTCTGACCACCAAGGCAGTCAGGACGCGACTGGGCTCCAACGTTATCAAGTCGAATATCAATTTCAAACATTTATTTTTTTCTATATAAATTTTGCGTCAAAAATTGGTTGACAAAAATATCGCGGATGCATTACATCTTTCATGTTCTAAACAATTTACTGCCTAATTTTATATGAAGTTTATTACTGTTTTACGGTGTCTAACATTCGGCATATTTTCACTAACCTAGTGTAGTGTGATAATTTCATAGACTTTTTATTGTATTGAGAAAGTTCTATGATATTCCTTGGCATTCCCTTTCATCTGATTATCTACAAATAAAACGCGATTTGGCAAATTGCATTTTAGTAGTTTCCGAATAAATCAATAAATCTGTGTCATTAATTCTGAGCGCAAATGGCCTAAACCAAAACAATCCAACATTAAATGTAGCTTTATAAATAGGATTAAAACGCGTGCATTTAATATAAAATTTCTTGTGTTTTACATTATTTCCTGTATTATTTTACTTTCATGTCCTTTCAAAATGTTGTATGTACTCTCTTACAGCGTACTAATTAGATATTTAAATAATACCCTAATTATTGAGCAAAGTACACTGCTTATGTACATTTTTACGTTACCTTATACTATAAATAATAATTCCTAGTTGAACGTGGCTTTTGGTATTTCAAAAATTTGTTCTTTCCTAATTGCCATTTACTTAAGTTAAAAACAGTTTTAATGTTACTTACATCATAGCCTTCAAATTCACACTTCGAAATTGACATTGAAAACTCAGGTAATTTCCTCATTCATGTTTCTCAACGGGCTCTCATTTTCTTGGATGAAATGGTGATTCCATTTTTATTTACACGTAAAATCGTTGAAACAAGTATCAACGTACTCCAAATTTACTGTCTTCCAGGGCCGCCTTGAGTTGCCATCCGACAGGCCGCCCTGATTGTTGTTAGCAGCCAGAGAACTGCATTAGTCGAGGCGCTTTACCCTTCAGTTTTAGTTTATTTTTCACTTGATTCAGCTAGATATTTTCGTGTGTGTTTTCGACGAACAACGAAAACTACAGTTAGTGCAAGGAGGAGGAGAATTTTCGGATTATATTGAGAATAATGATGGTTACCATTACAACGAACACATCGTGGGTGAGAAGGCAGTGCACTTGACTGAGACCAAACCTTTAACCATTATATATATATGATATATATATATAATATATATTATAATATAATATATTATACTCATGGCCATATATATTCTCTGCGGATACAACGACATCGCATACATTGCATTTACACGAGAGTGCTTTTGCGTAAATATATTAAATGTATAATCTTTTTTGCGCCAGTTCAGTCCATAAACCCTATAGCACATGTTTGTAGATGTTTTCACCGCCTGTTTTAAATATGAATTGTTTAGAAAGACACTTCTGAAAATATGTTTGCCTTTCAGTTCACTCTCGCTTATAAGCGTAATACTGAATAATGATTTCTCTCCAAAATTTGGGATACTTCCTCAAAACCGATATAGTTGTAAACATTAATTTCATTTCATTATCAATGGGGTTTGTTGTAAAGTCACTTTGAATAATATTTAAATCATTAAAAATTTTAAATGTAAAATCAGTGTCTGTCAATTATTCTTAGAAATCACATGATGCTGCCATTATAGCCTCGATGTTAAAACTAGATGTGTGCAGACTAAAACCAGAGAGGGTCGAGCAACTACATTTCGGTACCTTCTTTTTCCATTGATTATTTTTTACTTACAGATGAAATATTTTGCAAGTCAACAAAAAGCATACTACATGGAAAATGAAATTGTAACTTCAATGTAAGAATTAATAAATCCAATTAATTTTATATTTAACCATTTCCAAATGCCAGATTGCTTGGAGAGCTTCTTCCACGTATATCTTTTAACAATTCCCCAAAGTGTCAGGTTTAACTAGTGGTGCTGCATAATGGCACAGTCTTTCTCGAACTAGTTAGTTTCCAATTCATGTACGTTCTCTTGACGCTTGAGTGTCTGCCTGTACTTGCCTGCAACGTCAAGCATCAGTCAGCCGCCCTGTACGTGTCCTCGAAGCCGTGAACGAGGTCTCGTCTGGTAATCATGTTTGCGTCTCTTGGAATGGCCACGTGCGCGAGCGACGTGTGTTGGAGGGCAGGGAGGGTGTGTTACGCCAGAGGAAGGGACAGCTCCTCGCAGGGGCTTCCGTGCCCGGGGCTTCGGGCTTCCTGAGGCCCCGTGGTGAGTCGGCCGCCGACATGCGTGGGGACATGGGCGTCGTGAGAGCTACGCTCTTCTTGCTCAGCGTTACCACGACCCTCATTTTTCTTTGTGCGTACGTCTATCATCTTTTTCGCTACTTTTTCCGCTAGCGGTCAATTTTCTCCGGGTCCTGCCGCTTCGTATTGAATTCGCGCACGATGACCTCGACACTCTCAGCGTGCAATTTAACTTGCCTGGAAGCTAATAATAGTCATTAGTTGGTTCCGTGACTTGGAAATACAAAGAAGAGACGGTTCAAACAACGAAAGCAAAACGAAATGTCATTAATTACATTTAATTATATCTTTGACGCGAAGCACGCGAAACTGGTGCTAGTTTCCACAACGTCCACAGGAGCGGTATAGGTCAGTGATTACCAAGTAGTTCATGTATCCACCGCAGAGATGCGCTGTAATGTTTACTAAGAGAGATTACAGTATGGCGGAAGACAGTGTTAGTAATTTGGAGTTAGAAGCATTAAAAAGAAAAGAGAGATTAAAAGCTTTGAAAAGGAAGCATGATGATGGAACAAAGGAATCTCCGTCGATCGAAGCGAAGACCGATGGAGAAAGCAAACTTCCAAAGTAAGTGAATTTTTATCATTAGTAGGGAAGTGTTCTGTTGAGGTTATGTTTTTGTAAACATTGTATTTTATGTCATTCCATAAGACGAAGCTGTGTCCTTTTTTATTATAACCCTATTTTCACATTCTCAGGCCTAAATTTAGGAGCTACAGGCCCCAGGATGATACCCTGAAGGAAAACGTTCTACCAGACGCCCGACCTGGAGATGTTGAAAGTGAAGTGAAAAATGAGCTTGAATCAGCAAATTCTAGAGTTGTCATTGAAGATTTGGTAAGTAAAAGCTTTTTTAAATTCATTATCAAAACTTGATTAATATTTGAATAAATATGATTCTTTAACTTTCAGGACATAACCAATCTTGCACCTCGAAAACCAGATTGGGACCTGAAACGAGATGTTGCCAAAAAGCTGGAGAGGTTAGAACGTAGGACTCAAAAAGCCATAGCCGAACTTATTAGAGATAGATTGAAAAAAGGACAAGAAGATTTAGTTACTAGTGTAAACATAGGCGCAAGAACTAACCAAGAAGAAGTAGACGATGATGATTAAGCAGTTCAAATTCTACTAATTGTGTTCTCAGAAAACTATTTACAGAGATGAGTGACTTTAAAATCTGTAATAATTGAAAATTTAATTGTTTTGAAAAGAAAAACTTAACTTTTGTTTTTATTAGAGGTATCTTTTATGTTGAAATGTTCTAAAATATTCTTGTCATGATAATTTGTATTTAGGGAATTAAACTGTTGTGTTAGAAAAGTTTTAAATGATTAGTCAGTGATGAATGGCTATTTTTGTTCATAAATGTTTGAAGTATTTCTTTATTAATTGTAAAAATACATTTACTTCACAAAATATATTAAATGGTGTCAAGTGAGAATTGTAAGTTGTAATTGCATGAAATAAAATTTCTTGTTGTCAACAAGAATGAAGGTTTTATCCAAAACTAAAGTTTTAAATAATGTAGTATTTGTTGAAGCGCTAGGAGTATGTAGTGGCGAAGTGGTAGAATTGCTTTGAACACTTAATTTAAAAAGAAAAACGCATCATTTGTTGAAAAAATATTTTATTACATATTATCTTACACAATAAATAAATGTGAGCAAAAAATTAAATTACTTGTGTTGATCAACAGTATATGTAGAAAGCAATTAAATTATTTAATTTTACAAACATAATTGTTTTCATTGCTCACTTATTTGGCATTCACACACAGGAAGACAGTAAATGACATTTTATTTTTCATTTGTTAAAATTTTCAACAATCACACTTTGGCATCTGGTACTAAATCCATTGACATCACAGCCTTGTGTTTTACTTATAAACATGTTTTGATTAACGTGATCTACAATTAATTATGTTAAGGTTCTTTGCAGCCTCAGTGTATTGCATAATACAGCATAGCTTTTCTGCAATATTTTATTGGATCTATTAATAGTTAAGAGGTGTAAATATTACTCCTAGAACTTACTTGTGCCTCTCTAAAAGATATTTACTTCCTTCAAAAATGTATATATACTTTTGTACAATAAATTAGCACTATTACAATTATTTGGTCTTGCTATTTTAATGACATTTATAGAACTCAAACATTGGGAATAACAGTATTATATAAATAAAAAAAGATTTGTCAGGAAGATGATTGACATATATTAGTAGTTGCAAATAAATATTCTTAAAAAATACTCTTTTAATATGGGTTTGTCTTGATGGAGATGGAAGGTCTTTGAAGTGTTCACATTATGGCTTGCTTTGTAGCACCGAATTCTATAAAGGTTACATCAAGAGAACTTGTCGTTGATTGTGATTGAGTGTTAGAATAAGGATAATTTCATTGGTACATTGAAATGATGGTGAGAGACATTAGGAACATCAGATAATTCACAGTGACATATGCAGAACCGTTGTCTTTTTCTACTATTTCTCCCATATTGAAAAGAACCAGCCGACCACTAAGTTCTTGTACAGGTCTGTGGTTATGAGTCATTAATCCTTCAGGTGAATGAAGATTCCTGAATGCTGCAACCTGAAATCACACAGAAAATAGAACATGTCCAATTTGTAATTGTTGGCCAAAAGAATACTTTTCAATCTGGTTTTCATGTAAATTACAAAAGCAAATTATTTTAATTTTCAAAGAATGCTTTCAACTTAAACTCTTTTATATAACAAGTATGTTGCTAAATGTACGTTAGATATTTTATATTTCTAAGTAACAGAATAAGTAATATATAGACAATACATAAGTTTTTCTGAATAATTTTGTTGGTTAAAAAGAACAGTCAGAATTTAACATATCTCTGATGTCCATGCATTACTGTAAAACAACAATTAAAATGTCTGTAAAAGCAGCAAGTGAAAGTATCCACACATTTGCTTCTGGAGTAGTTCTCTTTCAATACATTAAAGGATCATGTTATGATAAAGAAAAATTAAAGATGTTTATTGAAATGATCTGAAAACTTGTGAACTTCTGTTTGCTTTATTTGACACGCACCAATTGAATAAAATACCTTTGTCTCTACTCCTTCTTTAACTAGATACTCTTAATTTCATAATATGTAGTTAACTTTTATCACAATGCAATGTATGTTAAGATATCTTTATTTACCTGTGCTTCAGAGAGCAAAATAGGTTGTTTAAATTCAATCCATGTGACCACTTCCAGGCATGGGGGAGTTGTTAGAGACCCATTGTAAGTGAAGTAATTCATACGATTCTCAGGCAAAAGTGAATCCAATGTAATGGGTTTGTGGAGCCGTGCATTTGTATGTGGTTGAGTAACTTCAGGCAATACATCAACAATTTCATTGTAAACTGTGTTGCCTGGACCATATAACTGCAAATTAATGAACACATTTCATTAATACATTCGAGTATGTGGCATGACACATGACCTATTGCTACAAAACTAATGAACAATCTCTTTATATTTGAATTATAGCAAAAAACTCAAAATTCTTTCTTTAATTGATGCATTAGTGTGTAATTCAATATTAATATCACTTTCTTAATGATTCATGATTTTCAAAAATTAACATTTAATTTCTTTTTTGATGTAGAGATACAAATGTGATTCTTAATAAGATATGTTAGTTACTTTATGTGTGTTATGATACTTCATCTTACAATAAATAGGAAATAATTTTCATCTATCAAAATGGTAACTTTATTTCATGAAATTTCGCAAAGGAAAGTTACATTTCTGTTCAAATTATTAGAAATGTGAATAATAAATAGAGTAAGCCCCAAGAATTTAGTGACAGATACTCTAATGCAATTGTTCAGCTTGGTAGGTAATTATATATCAAAAAATTCTCATTTTGAACAAATATATCAATTATATATTTCAGATACTAACCTCATAAAAGAGTCCAATTACAGTTAACCCATCTCGATATCTCATAGCTTCTTCCATAGACCCATATGATTGTTTATAAAATACCATGTGCAATTCCATGGGGAAACTGCAAATACAAATACATTAAAATTATTATTATTATCATTATGAATTTTTGCTACAATACAGAAAATATATCAAATGCTTAAAGATGTTCTACAATATGATCAAGTGTTTCAAACAATGCACGTAAATAAAATAAATGAGATAGGACTATATCAAAATGTGTTGATAAATTTTAGTCCTTAAAATCAAGTGCCACTTCCAAAAACTACACACTCTTATATTAATTTAGTAATTGTTATAATTACTGAACACACATTAATAAAAAAAAATTAACTAGTGCAATTTAAGTATTGCATTAAAAGTTACTTCAGTTATATGATGAAAATACATAACAAATTTTAAGTTATTCAGGTGAATAAAATCTTCAAACGGTCATGTGCAACAAATTTTTGTCACAGGCTAGTATTATGATAAACAAAATGCGAATGACATTTAGGTATGTATCTATACCACATTTATTTTAATATTTCATGGCACACCTACATATTTTTATAGAGAAATAAAATTAAACCTTTGGTTTTTTATTTCAATAGTATGTAACCAGAAAAAATGTTCAGACAACAACATGAATATATTTATAAAATGTTGATTTATAGTTGGTTGCACTCAAATGAGCTTACAATTGTTAAAACACCTTAAATAGTATTAATTAATGGCAAAACATATCAATGCTTTCCCAATTTCTTCTCAGAATTTGGAAATTTGGATTTGTGGACTAAGAGCCTGAAACAGGCATCGCTCTAATCTCTGAAGGCAAAAGGAGAAGAATTTGGAAATTATTAGGAATTCATCATGGGAAATATTGAGTTCCACCACAGATCTAAATCAGCCTGAGGTTCACCAATTTACTGTTATTACTTTGATTACTGTTAAACTTCTGGGCGAGTTACAACATAATCACGGATTACAATGCAAACAGATTTAGATAATGCAATATAGTTTATAATGATGGTTTTAGGTATTTTTTTCCCTCTGGGACTTTTCCTCTCTGTCAGATAATGGAGAAATATTTATCTTGAACAATTGATAAATGGAAGAATTGAAAAGCTTGAATGCTTACCTGTGGTTATTGACCGTTGCTTCACTACCTACAGAACTGTTGGCTCCCCAGTGGAAATGCAGTTGCTTGAAAATGTACTTTCCATTTAAGGGACCGCCTTCTACAGTTGCTTCCTTTGAGGTATTCAATTCGAGCATAACTGTAAAATAAGTAAAGAATGCATTGTTATGTATGTTGGTTAAAGAGTCTTAAGGTCTGAAATTTACAGTGAATGAACAAACCAGTCAGTTTATATATGTGGGATCCAAAAAGTAGTAATAAATGAAGTTCTCCATGTACTGTCTTTTATCAGACGTTTTCATAAATCAATTAATTTTTTTAAAATTTTGAAATAGTTAAAAATTTAGCTAAAGAGAAATTCTATATACAATACAGTTTTGTAACTGTTTCACTTTATATAAATAAATCAATCTGATAGAATAATAAATTATTTATAATGAGTTAGAGTAATTCTCAGCATTTTCTTATCTATCATTTGCAGTTGATATAAAGTGGTAAGGCAATATAGACATACATGTGCATAACTATTTACATTAGTCATCTTCAAGCTCTGATAAGGATCCATATCAAAACTGGAATCCCAGCTTGTGATGAACAGTTTCAATGATCTAATCACAAAATATGAATTCTTTTACAAAACTACCTAAAAATTATTTTTGTGCCTTAGCCTACTTCATTAGCAAGTCAGAAATTAAATGGAGAATTAATTTAAAATCAGATTTTTTTTTGTAAGTATTTATAAAGGAAAACCGGAATTTGCAAGATTTGTTATTTACTTTCATGTTCATTTACCAAATAATACTATTTACATTCATCATATACAAAGGTACAAATGTGAGAAATAATGTATTATTTGTACATAGTACATCCATATTTCTTGAAAATGTGCTGTGATCTCTACATCTGTCCTTTACCTTATCTTTACTGCAGGAATGTGCACGAGCAAAGAAATGACCCAATTCTATACCCTAGCCATCCAGACAATGGAGGAATACGCCCTGGTGGTGAAGTCAGATATCTCTTCGATCCCTCTAGCTCCTTGTTGGGAATTCCAAGTTTGCTTGAGACAGCGTTCGAGGTTTCCTGTCGCTATACTTCTTACGTGCATGATAAATTATATATAATATTCTCGCTAGTGTAAGGTACTGTTTACCCCGTTTTACTTCACATTAGTACCAATTTAATTTACAGTAGCAGAATTACTTGAGACATTCAGCGTAATATTTGTATCGTCCAGGGACAGATAGCATTATTATTTAGTTAAGTGTATTACACATTTCAGTTCATAACGAAGACAAATTCAAAAGTGACAAACGTGGAGAAGTGTTTCTTTATTTTTTGGTGACACGATATTAATTAAATATTTTAATTAATTAAGAATACTACAATATTAGCCCGGTTCTTACACTAAACTCCATATTCCCTTGTTGTGGAGAAAGAACATTTTAATTTAATTTAACGTAAAAAAGTTGAAAACTGTGTGACGTACTATGAGGAGAAGTCCACGGATGCTTGAGCTCTGCGATCCTTACCCGAAGCCCGTATGCTTAAGACCTTATACTTTTAGTGTTAGTTAAGTAGTATAGGAGTTGAACCATAAACTGCTGTCACTCTTTTGCATTGTCATGTCACACAGTCGTTGTCTTTAATACGACCGCTAGCCGATAACGTACCGTCCGACCGTCCTTCCCGAGAAACTTCACCTTACGCGACGGCGACAATCTGGCCACCCCTGAGGACGCCACCGCCGCGGCAACGGCCTGAGATCACTGCCGTCCGAAGGCGAGGCTGACAGTCCGTAGCTCGCGACCGCGCGCGCGCTCGAGCCTTTTCGCTGCAGAAATATCCCGGGGAACGGAGTGAAGGGTAGGAGCCGCTCCCTTCTCGCGCCGGGAAGACGGGAGAAAGAGGCGTGTCAGCGTATGGCTACGGCCAAGTGACCCCAAACACACATGTCAATATTTTTATTGATGTGACAGACGGAATGTTTAAATAACATCCGTTACCGTTTTGTTGAGACATTTCGCTAGGTGCGACAGGAGCCAGGATTTTGGTTATTTCCACATCAGTACTATTACATTAAATTATTATTATTATTATTATTATTATTATTATTATTATTATTATATTCGACTATTACGTCATCTGTAGCTCGTTCTTTCATGCAAATGGTTTCTAATACACGGTAGCGAATATTTCTCGTTATCAGATTTTTTAACAACGCTCGTTGCTATCATTTACACTTTATTCAACTAATGTTTATAAAGAGTATGGATTTCAGGTTGCAAGAAAACTTACCCACATATTTTATATTATCGTATTTTTTTTAATACAGTCGTTTCTATACGTATTTGAAACTTCATTTATTGGTCGTTTTCACAAAAAAACTCATCACTTTCTTACTCTCTCCCCACTCCTCGCCGCACTCAAATTAATGCCGAAAAAATATATCAAATATTCCCAATAAGAGAAAATCTATTCAAAAGAAAAGAAATCCTTGTTCTTTTTAAGTATGTTTTATGTCTGAAACTTGCAAGTAAGAAGGAACTTTATAAAAGTGAAAATGAATTTCATTGGAGGGTTCAAGAGAAAGCATCTCTTCATACTTCTAACCAGTAGGTATACGCACTTACATACCGTTAAGATCACTACAAAAAGATTTTGTAGCCATGAAATATTTTTTAAAAATCAAATTCGTCAAGATATTAATGATTGGCAATGCCCAATAACCGTCTTTGGCGACAGTCATTGTGGACCCGATTTCGGGGGAAATCTCGATCGGCCGACGTCGGACTTTTTCGTCCGAAGTGCCGAATTCGTTCAGATAGTTAGTAAACGCAAATGGTCAAAGTGAACAACCTCTTCAGACTAGGGACGTAAACATTGGTGGTCGAACGGAGGTTTGTTTCGTTCGGCTTTGCCCGTGTGTCGTCGACCGACAGACGTCGACCGAAATTTGGCTCCAATGGGCTCCACCGTGTCCGCCGCCAAGACCGCGCGCGTGGGCCACTGCAGGTCGCCGCCGTCGCCGTCGTCGGCGTCGGCGTCGTCAGCGTCCAGCAGAGCAGCGCGTCCTTCGCGCGGAAGATTTATGACCAAAAAAGACATTCGTCTCTATTATATCCGCATCTTTCGCTTCCAATGGGCTCGTGCAGAATTGTTTATGGTCGCAGCGGCGCGAGGGCTGTGGTGTTGCTACGCCTATGCGTTGCGTGGGTGCGAGTTTAATGCTTTCCATTTACGCTCACGCAGAACGCCCTATTTTCCACTACCCCACTTTAGGGAAATTGCTTGTGAGTAGTCGGCGACTAGTTTTCTAATGATATGTATTCTGAACCTGTTAGAGTCCAGTAAAGAGTTTTCTTTTTGAAGATAAGTAGTATCGTGTAATGCAAATCAGAATGAATGCAGTCTTGGCGTCAATACCAGTACACTTGTGGTTGGTGCAAAATTATTTCGTAATTTAGGTAATGTAGTATTTAATGCCCTGCTTGTGACAAAATCAACATTCGCGATGGTTATATTCTGATAGCTTGAGTTGGCGAAGTTTAGGATACCTTTTTTATTTCAAAACTGAACTTATTCCAAAGAAATAAACGTAGTGAATAATCTTGCGGTTCTTCCAAACTCTTACGATAACAGAATATCTGTGGGGCCTACTTCCTGTAAGGAAGTGCTCCGTAAGTATGTTGCAATGTATGAATGAATGTATGTATGTATGAATTCTAAGATAGTTTAGATTGAACATGGCCTACCCAAAAATTAGCATGCATGCTTTCTCGATTGGCTTGTATGAGAGAGGCTGATGTCAATACAAGTGTCACAAATAGCACACATACCACATGTAACATATTGCATTACATGCATTTTTTGTGATAAGGACGCAGTACTATTTCAAAAAAGTTATGCGAAATGCATTTAATTTCGATTATCGATTCCACGTGTAGTTTTATTTAAACACTATTTTACGTTTGAACTTCATTTTTGGACACATTCAACATTATTAATTGCACTTTTTATGAATTCATTTGGATTTATTGCTTATTAATGTCAAGTCGTTTGACAATAGATTGCGGATTTTATGCACGAGCCATCATAAACCGCACAGCTCTCTTTCATCAGCGCTCACCTCATGCGTTTTGCATGCAATTTCATGAAGCGCACGTGCACGTTCACATAAGCGCACTCACGCACCCTGTGCGTTAAACGTTCTCTCCGAAGTGACACGTACCGACGAAAGAGTCCAACTCGTCTAAATGGCATTTCTTGTCTGCTCAGAGAATCTTATCAGTTGTGTGCGTGTGCTCACGTGCGTGAGAGGCCCTACGTGCATGTGCTTGTTGTACGTGCGTGTGCGCACCAGGGCGAGCGTGTATTAAATTATTCATACTCTTGCTAACGTAGAATCGAGATGGTATCTGCATTTAGTCTGATTTCGCTCACTTGGATACTGTGCAGTCACAACTGCTTAATTTGTCGTATCGTACTGGACGCATTACGTAGCAGGGAATGTTGAGGTTTAAATCGTTGAAGGAAGTTATAAGTCCATGTGGCACGAAGTTTTGTACCAGGAATCTCCTTCAACATTATTTACCGTCGATGGGCATTTTAAATATTCATTCTGCACATCAACTGTGTTACATTAGGGGCTCATCCAGTATCGATTTTAGTTAATGAAACGTACAGAAATGAGTCATGTAACTTTCACATTATGTGTTTATCTGCCTTATGGCAATGGCACAGTGAGTGTTCGTAATAATTGCAATAGTATGCGTTTCGTGACCGATTCGTCCAGTATGGAGCGGTACAGTAAATTACGTGTAGGGGTTCATGGAAAAAGGGCATTCTATGCATCTTGGAATGTGCCTGTATATGGGGAGCAAGGCAACGGAATGAATTACGATTAACATCCATAGCAAAATATATAAAATTCTCACTAACGTCAAGTATTGGACAGTCGTTAAATTTACAAATTCGTAAATATCTCCTTAGTTTTCGCAAATTGATACTGACAATAATGTTGTAATAATATATTTTAAATGCCTTCGAGTACCTCTTTAAGAAAAAAACAAGCCTCATTAATTTATATTTAAACCATCTTGAGAGCATTTCTTGAGAATTTCGTATTTTTTCCACCTCATTAGTTATGGCTTATGTAACCTGCGGAGATTGAAGAGATGCAGTACATTTTTGTGTTCCTCAGGTCGCGACTGCGGGAAGAGAAGCGAATTATTTGCGTGAAATGACATTTCCTCGGAAGAGAAGAGTTTCGCCTTCAGAGAGAGCTGCACCTCTTCCATGCCGACTTGTCTTGTCCCTTTCTCTTTCTCTCACCCCCGTCTCTTTGTTTCCTTCCCTGCCTCTTTCTCTCTCTCTCTCTCTCTCTCTGTCTCTCTCTGTCTCTCTCTGTCTATCTCTCTGTCTCTCTCTCTCTGTCTCTCTCTCCCCCAGTGTTTCGCCCCCTCTGGATTTGCATCCTAATTCGACACGGAGTGTAAAAAATTTGTAATGGGTCGATCGTAAATAACATCCTTTTTAACTTTTCGTTGATTTTTCTCGACTAGTCGGTCCCCGCATTTTCATCCCTTTCTCTCGCCTGTATTGTTCCGTTGCTGGATTGCGGACCTGTTGAACTCCACAATAAATCATCGATTCGAGATAATTAACCTTCTTGAGGAAGCGGCTCGGTCCGCGCGGGGGGGGGGAGGGAAGGGGCGAGGGGAGGGGCAGATTTTCATTACGTGCGAGGACGTTCCCCGCCGCCCCTCGGCGCGCTTTAAAATCCTGGGTGGAGGGGGCGGAGGGGCGGAGGGGGGCGGGGGGCGGAGCGGCCGCTGGGAAGCCGCCAGGGCCACGTTGCAACGTTCAGTCGATGCGCTGCCCATCGCCGCAACACTGGCTGGCTCGGGGTGATCGGAAGCTCGTCGTTTCTCTCCATTGATTTTATTATTTATCATGTATTTATTTATCATGTATGTATTTATTTATCATATATTTATTTATTTATCATGTATTTATTTATTTATTTAAAATTACACCTACTGCTGAGGTCATTAGAGACTAATTTTACGTATAGTTACCGTAAAAAAGAAGAGTACAGGCGTGATTGAGCTTAGACTATTTCATTTTATAAATATCATCCAATATTCAATAGTTCTTTGAACAAAAATCAACAGCACAGTTTGAACAAATAACAAGCCTTTATATTCTATAGCAACATGTCGGCAGGCTATTTCTTATAGTGAATTACGAGGTTAATAAAAAACAATGATTATTGAATCATATATATTTGTACAATTCGTCAATTCTTTCTTTTCCGTCCTTTTCTGTATTTACAAAAAAATAATGGCGATCATTTACTCACCGGGCCTTAAAATCGAAATAACAACACTACCAGGAGGAAACGTGACAAAAGTGCCGAAGGTGTGAAGGTGGAATCCACAAACCGGTCATAATGTATTAACTTTAAGGCTGGATTAATATCTTAATATGTCCTTTACGTTAAGTGTGAGCTAGTTCAGGGGCCCTACATATAATACTGAAATACTGAACATACATTATCAAAATTAACTGAAATAAACTATAACTTTTAGAATTTAAATATTTGATATTGATATGTAAATATATTTACAAAGTATGAAATAATATCAAATATTGTTCACAACTTTATTGGCAGCCTATATCTAATGGGGGTCCTGAGGACGTGTTTAGCCTGCTCACGTATTCATCCAAACCTGATCCATTCAATATCTACTGCGACTCGAAGAATTATTTAGTGCCGTTGGTCTGAACGAAGCTTAACGCCAATATTTGCCCATGCACACATGTCTATAATGCACATGCACACGTGGCCATTTACTCTACGTTGCAAAGTTCAGATATGTAGTTCGGGCGTACACGCACAAAGTAAACAATCCTACTCTTCGATGTTTAGGAAAGATCTCTTATCAACAGGAAGCTCAGGAATTTTTGAGAGAGTGACTGCGATTTAAGCGATGAGACTCCTTTAAGTGATGTGTTTTTTTGTTGATGATTTTTCCCAAGTGAAAAAAGAGACCGTTATTCTCTGTGCTTCGAAAAACGAAGAAAATATGTAGTACAAGCACTTAATCCTCCGAATTTAACTCCATTTGTTTTCTTGGATGTTCGAAATGAGACACAATTTGAATGTTCACTTACTTTTACAAAATATTTCTTTTGACCTACTATTTTAACATTTACAGTACGATCAGTAAGTTACATACGTGTTATGTGTTTACGGCAAATAGAAAATTTCTTTCCTTTAATGATACGTGGGAATAATAATAGTTTTCCAGATTAGAAAGATTATGCTCTGGACGGAGCAAATTTGAACTCAATGAAGTATTTCAGAATCACCATTGGTGAAACTGTAAGGTACGATTGCTCAATAGTTAAAGTGCGTATATGGTAACTAGTTTAAACCTTGTTATGCTTGTGAGTTTAGTATTTATTTTTTCATTAAACCATGTATATTCTGTACGTAGACTGAATTCGTAAAAGCACTCTGAAGATGTGTGCAAATAATCTACATAACAAAATTCGGATTGCGTTAACGGCCGTTAGCAAGTAAAATATGGTATTGATACATTGCTGCTTTGACGAATAAACGCCGACCAGAAAAATGCTTTCGTTTTCATAAATGGAATCCTTTTGCAATTTTCTGGGTAACGATGGACATTCAATGCAATATAAAACTTCATTCATCACACATCTATGACTTCCTCGTGGCGCAAACGGAAGGGGTGATCTGCATATATTACCAAGAGATTGAGAAAAAGCAGCAGTGTGTGATTTGAATGTCTCATACTTCCTCCGTTCGAGGTGGGGATTATAGGAAGTTGTGCCATTTCGTTAACCTGGAAACGAGTTACATTGCATCGTGAATGTCATCGAATGATGCAACGACTTGTAATTTCCCGCCTCTCTGTTATTGAGGCGGCATCGCGTAAATAGGGCAAAGACACAGTAGTGGCGAATTCAGGCACAGAAATTGAAAAATAAAAATTGGACGGTTCATACTTCCAACTTCCGGAACGTGGAACTTATACCTTCTAACAGTAAGGAGTTAAATAAACATAATTTATTTTCTCAAGTTTTTATTTAAAGAATAAGTGAAAAATATTTATATTTTTTTAATATTGGTATTGCAATAATGTAACATTATCTGATATTTTTTGGACTTGGTTTCTCTTGGAATCAACGAGGAAGAATTTGGAGTGACCATTACTGGGTCGAGTATCGATCGTTACAAAAATCCCAATATTCAAGTGGCTTCTATATTGGATCAAAATGCGAGTTTGAAAGTAAATTATTTAGTCAACTTGTGACTTGACAAGGTGCGGGCTGAGATAAAGAGAGAAAAATAAGTAAAATGGCAATATTTCGACGACTTCTTAATTATCATCGTTTTCAACTTAATGAAGTCTTCATACTAATGAGTCATATGTTTATAACTTGCACTACACTTACGAGACTGATGACTATAGGACGCGCCCGAAAATATAAATATCTATCAAATATGATGGCAATTCGATAATTGTATTATATTTGCCCAAAGAAAATAACAACGTAGATTAGATATGCTGCCAAATTTTGTATATCGACAAATCGAAGTTTTGTGAATTGAAAATTTCAAGTTTTGTTTGTAAAATTTATAGATCGTAAGTAAATTTTGTAAAATTTGTAGATCGAATGCGAGTAGATAGCATCTAATTTCATTTTTATTTTAATGGACATTTTATGTGTTATTTGAACTAATTAATTTAATGTTAGTTGATCTTTGATATTAGTTAAATGAAAAATCATTGGTATACATAATGTAATGAAATAATGACCAAAGAACAAAAAGAGTTAGCGGCCAGCCCCGATATCTGAGCAAGTTCAACTCCTCTGTTTGGTGAATAGATTCTGAGTTCGTCGCACCTGGAATGTCTCGTGTATTTCGTGAGTATTTTGTTGCGGTGAGCCTCGCGCTCTGCTGACTACAAACCCGAACAACTCGTATCTGAACGGATCAATATTTATTTATTATAGGGGCCTTAGCCAACTACAAATATATAGCACCATTTACTTAGTCGTGCACTTGACGTAAAACATTTGTTGCGGTTTCATGCAATTGTGAACTTGTATATGTCGCTAGAGTGACGTTACTATGGAGACGTTCACACTCCAGATTGGATAAAACCGTGAACGGCGGATTTAAGTGTATGGTTAAATAAATCGTAGTATAACTGAGGTTCCTGAGTGATAATCTGACGAGTGGATAATAGCGATAATGCTGATGAGCCGAATGATGATGGCAGACTGAGAGGCAGGGGGAACGGGAAAATTCCGAGGGCTCACTCTGAACATCACATACGAGTATTCCACATGGAGCGGCGGGGAATCGAACCCGTATCCCTACGATGGAAGGAGCATTACTTCCTCAGTCCCCACCACTCATTCCCCCCACCGTATGGTTCAAGAAATACCCCTTAGAGTGAAAAGGATGGGGAAAGTCCTAATTAGTTAACATTCACGAAAACGGTACATTCTACCATTCAAAAAATTGCGTCTCCCTGAATCGTACGGTATGCGCAGTTAAAAACCACTTGTCATCGGCTTGGTGAACAGCCCGTTGGGCGCATCGGGCCCGGCACGCAGCCACTCACCGGTGTGGCCGTTGTTGTAGAGGGTGCTGGTGACGGGCTGCGCGTCGAGGCCGCCGAAGCGCAGGCGCGGCAGCGTCACGTGGCGCAGCAGGTGCTCCTCGATGTCGATGGGGCTCTGGTACTTGCCCGCACACTGCGCGTAAGCCTCCGACCAGTGCGACGGCCCTGCGGACACAGCGCACACCCACTGCATTGGTAAATACAATAAAAGTGCGAATGCGTGCGAGAATGACAGAAACAAAAAGAAAAATTTAAAGAACTCAAAATTATATATAAAAAAAAGAACCATTGCAGTATACCAGAGCCATGATATTGTAACAAGTCCCCTTTTATACATGAAAAAGAACAGTTTCAGAATACCAGATCCATGATACTGTGACAAGTTCCTTTCTCTCTCTCTTTTTTTTTATTCCCAAAAGATAAATAAATTTCCCGTCTCTCCACGGCAACTGGAGAGGGGAAAATCGAGAAAAAAAATCCAGTGGACACTGCAAAAGCATTTTTTGTATACCAGCATTTAAAAAGACCATTCCTCTTGCAAGAAATCAGTCAAGAATACGGCATAAATGATGACGTATTGGCATTGTACGGCACGAACGATTGTGTCTTCACCCGTTCAGCCAATCGTAGAGAGAGAATTGTGGTGAGGTAGCAGTGAACGGAACGGCAGACCACCGTTTTCTCGCACTGACGTAAAATATTCGAGACGTCACAAGAAAGTTGTTTCGCAAAGTTTGCTTCTCTTATAAATTTATAATGCTGTTATACAAAAAATGGCGTATGCAACTCGTTTATAATGTTGCTTTATTGCATTCGTACAAATTTAAAAACTCGCTCCTAACGGCGCTTGTTTTCAAAACATGTACTAATGTAATAAAGCTTGACATTGTAAACTAATTGCATAAACTACTATTACTACTTACAAATCTACATTATCGACAGCGTATAAGCGACTCTGACATTTCAATGCGGTGTTGCCACACATTACTACGCACATTGCACCATCTACCTGGCAGATAAATGAAATATCATAGCCGTAACATTGACAGGCTACGACCCGTCTTGATATCATATTCATTACTTTCGCCAAAGTCGAACCTTATCGCCTCCGCAACTGCGTATGAGTTAGATGAGCGGCAAAGCTGAACCCTGGCTGTGAGAAAGTAAACAAATCCTCGCAAGCTGATTGCTTCACGTGAGGTCACGTGGCGTAGTACCGCAGCACGTGGCGAGTCAGAGTCGCTTACGAAATCGGTACTATAAAGTCCCTACTCAACTACTTTATACGTTCACTCTTCACATGTTGGACTTATAGTTTTATCATGTTGGATGTTTTCCTTCAGGAATGGATAAGATGTTAAGACAATCGTTCATTGGGGGATTGTCAGTTAAACTTAGGGCAAATAGTGTGTTTGCATGGCGAAAGCTGTACTTCCAAGTACAGTTTCAAAGATTTCATCAGATGGAATAATCAAGAAGGAATATGCTACCAGTAGTGACTTGTTTTAGTACCAATGTAAGAATTAGGTCAGCAAAAGTGACTATCTACGAACGGAAAAGGCCAATGATACAACTGATTATAAAAATTTAAAAATACAAGTAAAAACGGAACATGGTTTTCTTAAGAAGTGTAACTTTGTCAGACGGAATTTATACATTAATGAAATTTATGTGCACGAATGATAGATAACATTGGGTTTCATTTGCTGAGAGATCGAATAATTTAAGGGGGGCTAAGTTTGATTTCAATTGTAAGTTCGTTTATTTTTTGTCAAAAAAAGATTTCGATTGGTTGTACTATTCGGGAAGTAGTACGTTTAGACACGGAGGATAAAAAATCGAAGTAGAAATGTCCAACCGAGACATCCGCGAATTTAAAAGTTCGTTATCTTCAATGTATTAGGTTCAGGAATTTATATTTTCAATAATTTCTTTCTGTCATTAATCTGTTTTGTAAATATATCAATGTCAAAATTGAAAAACTACTCAGTTTGTCAATAAATGTTATAAATATTCGATTGAAAAGTACTGATTTACTTGATAATTAAATCCCGCAAATAAATAATTTTATATATAATAAATTTTCAGTATACCCGATCTGTACTAGATGAGTCACCGACTCAAGTAAGGATTATTCAAGAGCGTAAGTATTTAAGGAGTCCGACATCCAAAGGAATTATTGCAAAAAATGAACATTATTGAGGAAATCTACTTGATATTGCTTGTATAAATGCACACACAATTTTAAGGCCCACTTAAAGCTAAAAATAATAAGCAGTAATATTATAAAAATCAAAATTCACACAATGGTGTATAATAGACTGAATTTTAATGATCATTATTTTACTAGGGAACTGATAAATTCTTTACACATTTCAGAGAATTCATCTTAATTCAATTATTAAAATCACAATTACATAGCTAATTTAATTCGTTACATCTCATATATGAAGGTTACCAGCCTGCCTGATGAATGCGGGATCATCCCAAAATGTTACGAATTATTTTACTGAAACTCCCTGTAAAACAGCTTGGTTTAACAGGAAAAATAAAGATTTGAAGAAAAAAGTATTCACTTCAATTATATTTGTATAACATTTTATGAACTTCAAGGTTTATGTCCACGGTCAATTTACTCACCGTTCTCGAAGTATACGCGAAAAACTGAGAGGGTACACTTAAATGTCGATAAGATTGGAACAAAACGGAGGAAATAATAATTTGAAAAAGGTAGTGAAAGCTTTGCCCGACAAAACGTTACCTTTCAGTGAAAACCGCATTGAAATTGGTTCATTCAGAGACAGACACACAAAAATCGTGTAACCATTTAATTAGTTTTTAAATCACCCAAATAAGCGGCACAAAAATACAGTTATTTTGAAAATACTATCAGGCATTCCAATTTTAATTATATAAATTCTGTGAAATGAGAATACGGAGGAGGGGGAGAAGTTTAACACACTAGGAGTGGTTTTGTTTCTGCTTCTGGGAATAGAGAAGAGTTCAACTGTTTCGGGGAATAGAGAATAACGAACAGAAAATAACACCAACGCGATTGTAGTGTGGCCAATAATTACATAAAAAAACTAATGTTGCTAGAGAATGGCACAGACTTTCCAATATTAGTTTTCCATTTCCTTTCGTCTCGGCTATTCGTACTTGCCAGTTGCCATCTATCACCGCCCAAAGTACAAAGAACGAAGAGCCAGATGGACAGGGAAATTTGGAAAAATTCCTACCTATAATGTAGACCATGAAAGTGGTTACAGACGGATGTTTTGAAAAAAAAACACGTTTCGTATCAGCGGATTAAATATGTGGTTCATTAAAGTTTTGGAAATATATTTACTTGTGCAATGTAATTGAATTTTCCTCACTATTCAAGAGAGATTATTGTCAAATGGCCGCCTTGCTAAAGATGAGGCGTCAAAAATATTTATATTGGCGCAAGAAATATTCAACAATTTGAGTTAACATTTATAACGTCCAGAATGTCAATAAGTAGTAACTGTACGATAATTTTTCTACTGTTTTATTTAATTCGGTTTTGGTGTCTACATTTCTTTGAGCATCTATTTGTCTTTAGAGTTACGATTTAAAATCGAACAATGTTTCGTAAAGGCATTTCCACTCACACTAATCTAAAAGGTTCATTTATTAGAGAGCTTTGATGTATAGTGATTAGTCTCGTAAATTCAGTGTATGTTAAATTGCAGGAAATGGGAGTCTTCTTACCAACAATGATCCTTCTTAAGCCAACCGTGATCCTAGTAAGCAAACTATGATACTTGTTAAGCCAACCATAATCCATAAGTCGAAGATCAACCCAGCAATCGATAAAGTGAGAGATCGACCCATCAAGTCGTTCAAGTGAGGGATCGACCCAGCAAGTCGATCAAGTAGAAGATTGACCCAGCAAGTCGATCAAGTGGGTGATCGACCCAGCAAGTCGATCAAGTGGGGGATCGACCCAGCAAGTCGATCAAGTGGGTGATCGACCCAGCAAGTCCATCAAGTAGGCGATCGACCTAGCAAGTCGATCCAATAGGGGAATGACCTTGCAAGTCGATCAAGTGGGGGATCGACCCAGCAAGTCAATCCAGTGGGGGATCGACCCAGCAAGTCGATTAAGTGGGGGATCGGTCCAGCAAGTCGGTCAAGTGGGGGATCGACCCAGCAAGTCGAGCATGTGGGGGATCGACACAGCAAGTCGATCACGTGGGTGATCGACCCAGCAAGTCGCTCAAGTGGGCATGTTGATCCAGCAAATCGATCAAGTGGTGGATCGAAACAGTAAGTCGATCAAGTAGGGGATCGACCCAGCAAGTCGATCAAGTGGGGGATAGATTCAGCAAGTCGATCAAGTGAGAGATCGACCCAGCAAATCGATCAAGTGGGGGATCGACCCAGCAAGTCAATCATATGGGGGATCGACCCAGCAAGTCGATCATGTGAGGGATCGACCCAGCACGTCGCTCAAGTGAGGGATCGACCCAGCAATCGATCAAGGTGGGAATCGACCCAGTAAGTCGATCAAGTGGGGGATCGATCCAGCAAGTCGATCACGTGGGTGATCGACCCACCAAGTCGATCAAGTGAGGGATCGTCCCAGCTAGTCGGTCAAGTGGGGAATCGACTCAGCAAGTCGATCGAGTGGGGGATTGACCCAGCAAGTCGATCAAGTGGGTGATCGACCCAGCAAGTCGATCAAGTGGGGGATCGACCCAGCAAGTCGAGCAAGTGGGGGATCGACCCAGCAAGTCGACCATGTGGGGGATCGACCCAGCAAGTCGATCAAGTGGGGGATCGACCCAATAAGTCGAGCAAGTGGGGGATCGACCCAGGAAGTCAATCAAGTGAAGGATCGACCCAGCAAGACGATCAAGTGAAGGATCGACCCAGCAAGTCGATCAAATGAGGGATTGACCCAGCAAGTCGATCAAGAGAGGGATCGACACATCAAGTCGATCAAGTGAGGGATCGACCCAGCAAGTCGATCAGGTGGGGGTGTCGATTCAGCAAGTCGATCAAGTGGGCGATCGACCTAGCAAGTCTATCAATAAGGGGATCAACCCAGCAAGTCGGTGAAGTAG